>RJWM01007450.1:0-78059 GCA_004363535.1 Dasyprocta punctata | reverse complement strand
TATCGTTTTGTTTTTGGTTCAATCCTACTACATCTGTTGGAATGGTCAGCTAATTTGAAGATGGCAAGGTATGTTATAGTAGCTATTGTACTCATATTATTGGTCTTCGAAGTTCTGTACCACTCCTACTGCTTTGTTTTGATTGACTTCATTTGTTACATTCTGTTATATTTTACTATCTTTAAAATAAAAAAAAATTCAAAAAAAATAAAAAAAAATAAAAAAAATAAAATTTTTGATCAGTAGGTGCTGTTGACATGGACCAGGCACAAGTGGTGCTGATGCAAGTAAGATAGTAAATGACAATAATTTTTGAGAAATATAACAGAATGTCTTTTTAAGTTATGTGTCAGAATGGATCTAAGATAGCTGCAAAATGATGAATAACCTGAGGCATTTACTTTTAAAAAATTCTAAAAGCATTATGCCAAGTATGGTAGAGAATCCTTGATACCCAGCTATCTACTGGGCAACAAGGACTGAAATTTCTAAGAAGAACTTCAAGAGGAAAGGTTATAATACATGAAAGAAAGTCTACAGAATCCAATTTTATATTAAGTGGTTATTATAAACCAAGTTTGAGATGATGCACATAAAAATGCTTTGAACATTATGTATCTTGACAAAAAAATCTGGGATAGCTATAATTATGAATTATCACATTTAAAGCTTTCGTATGAGGCTTGGAGTTACTTGCTTAAATAATGCTAGATGATGTCCAGCTGAGCCACCTTATCATTGATAATTATAGCATTCTAGAAAATTTATTCCTTCAGAATAATTTTCTTTATAGGAATTTATCATTGTGCTGTACTTTGACTGATTCTCAGTACATATTTGAAATATGGGTGAATATTCATTTTATGCCAAATCTTACAGTGATATGGGTAAGGAGGCAGGAGTCTGATCCACTTTCTTCTCATAAGCCCATCCCCTCTGGTTTGGCTAGTATAGAGTACTTGATGAAATCAGACCAAATGGACAAAATGTCCTGAACTGTTTCTAATACTCTAGAATTTTCCAATTCTGCTAGCCTAGATATATATTCTTAAAAATCCAAAATACTAAAATTTTAACATTTCCATTTATTATGTTGATGCTTAAAATCATCAGAGTGTTAGAATCTTTGAAATTATTATAGCAGAAAAAAGAAGTTGGGTAATGTGATTTTGGAAAATTGTTTCTTAAATCAGATTGTATTCTGTGATAGAATGCAGCCAAAATGAAAATGACTAATATCTTACCACTGAAGTAATTACAACACAACTAAGAATATCCTGCCAATGATAAAAGGAAAAATGCATAAATATGTAGGTATACTGGATTCTCTATTATCTCTTTACCATATTTAACTCTTTAAGTAAATAGCAATAATGTGCATTTTATGTAAATTTGTGGTATATTCTTAAAGTATGTCACTCCATGCTAAACGGAACTAAGTTCCAATTGTGCTTTCTTGATTTTCCTGCAAATTTATTCACTCAATAGATACTATGACAAGCACTGATCTACATGCCATGGATACATCTGAGGAGTAGAAAAGAGTAATAGTTAAAACTGATGCAAGGAATTGCAACCTAATATATTATTTTTCATCTGCTGCTAAAGAATAATAATTGTAATTGTGAAAGTAAGTACTGGAAACATTTGAGTATGATTATGTACCTCCCAAGAGTGAAAGTCAGCACTGTTGCAGAGATGTGTTAGTATACACTGACTCTGGTTTTGGCCAGGCACTTTGGTGTGTACAATAAAACATTACCATACAGGCAAAAGAAGAGGTTTTATAGTTGCTTGATCACTGGAACTTGTATTCCCTTATTGCTGTTTGAAGCCCTGAGTCTACCATGTAAGGAAGTCTATTGGAAGATGAAATGCAATGGGAAAAAGCCTATTTCAGAGATGAGCCATTGTAGCAGAGTTGCACTACATGAAATAGCCTGACAACTGCCGTATCTGTTATCTTAGACTATTTGGTTTGTACTAATCACTTTCTTAGTATTGGGACAATATATCTGGTACCAGCAAAATAACAGAGGAGGGGTTTATTTTGTCACAGATTCAATGGACGGAGTCCATGGTTAACTGGCTCCAAGGTAAAAATGGCATGATGGAACACAGTGGTGGAGGAAAATCATTCAATGCATGATGATAAAGAAGAGAGAGGGGTGGAGAGAGGAAGGAAGAGAGAGAGAGAGACAAAGACAGAGAGAGAGTGAGAGAAAGTGAGGAGCCAGTGTCAAGAATACACCCTTCTGGGTTGTGCCCCCAGCACCCTACTCTTTCCAACCAGGCTCCAGCCCTAACATGAGACTTTTCAGTCATTATAGTTCTAAACCATAAGATTCCACACCCTTGTCCCCAAAAGACTCATGTCTATCTCATTGTGCAAAGTGCATTCAGTACATCTCTAAGAATCACCAAAATTATAATGGTTCCAACATTGTCAAAAAGACCAAGTCCAAAGCCTCCTATGAACCTCAAGGCAAGCTGTTAGCAGTGATTTCCTGTAAAAAATAAAAAAGAAAGGTAAATATTCCCAACATAAAATGGCACAGGATAAACTGTCAGTCCAAAAGGCAGAAATGGGGGGTTACAAAGGAAAGAGATCATAGAAAGACTAAAACATAGAAGAGTAGATATTAGATCATAAAGTTTCAAGCCCACTATCTGGGGCAGGGTGTGGTAAGATGCAAACTCCAGAGGGCTGGGGTGGTTCAAAGCCCATGGCCATGCTAGCTGTAGGCCACATGGCTTCTCTCTTTGTTTGCTGTCACCGTTTTCCTCATCACATGTTCCACATCACTGGTTTCTCCAGCTTCCTGGGGTCTCCACTGCTCCTTCAACTTCACTTGCACAGTTTTACGAACTACTCTTTCAGGGCCACACTGCATGGTTTCAGAGGCCTTCTTACGCGTTCTGCATAGAACCCTTCATGACCCTGCAACTCTTAAATTCTGTGTATGTGAAAAACCTGCAACATGTAGATGCTGTCAAGGTCTGCCTTTAGCTGGAGCAGTAACCTGGATATTCTGTACCACAGCGATAGCCACCACTGAGTGCCCAGATGGCTGAGACAGTGAAATGAATCCTAAGGAAGCAATTCCCTAGGATGCCCTTCTTGAGCAGATGCCTGACATGCTGTCTTCTCAAATGAAATAATTGCAGTTTTGAACTTTCAAAGGATGGGCTCTGGCCAATTCTTGAGATGTCTTCAAACCATCTTTCCTATTTTTTTGATGCAAAATACTTGACTTCATTTTAGTGCTAAACTCTTTCACCAACCACACTGCCCTTTGCCCTAACTTCATAAGTGTTTCATTACCAGACAACTTCACGTCATTTGGCTCTGCTTTTTACTCTCAATTGGCACAGCCTGAACATTGGGCTACCTTCAAATTTCCACTTCCAGTTTAGCTACTGTGCTGCCTTTAATTTCAGTCTCCCACAAAGTTTCAGGTCATGGGCAAAATGCAGAATTTTTTTTCTCCCAGACCATAATACCCATGGCTTCTAACTGTTAATACAGTCCTCATTCTCAATTGAAACCTCATGATCCTGGATTTTACTCTCTGCATTCCTATCAGCATTCTGATGTTAGGAACTCTGACCAAAACTATACGTCAAACACTATTTACAACATTCTAGTGTTTCTCTAGCCTGCACCTCCAAACTCCTTCTGAAAATCTATTGCAAAAGCTTCTAAATCACATGGTCAGGTATAGTCACAGGAATACCCCACTCATGTTATCAGTTTTCTAGATTAGTCAATTTCCTGTCTTTGGGACAAAATAATCAACACCTGAAATTTAAAGGAGTAGCAGTTTATTTTACTTAACGGTTTCAGGTGAATTCAGTCTATGATTGGCTATCTCCGAGGTAGAAATGGTAGGTAGACATAGTGTGTGGAATTTATGGTGGAGGAAAGCTGTTCACTGCGTGGTGGCCAGGAAACGAAGAGATTGAAATGAGGAACCAGAGGCAAGAGTATAATTTTCTAGGTCTTGCCCCCAGTAACCCACTCCCTCCAACCAGGCCACAACTCTAAACAAGAGACTTTTGAGAGACATTTTAGATCTAACCCATAATACTATTTTAAGACAGCCTCCAGCTAATTATGGAGATCAGACAGTATAGTCAGGACCCCAACTGTGCAGCAAATCCAAAGACATGTGAGAAATGAGTACTTATTGTTTTAAATCACTAAGTTTTGATTCATTGTTCATATAAAATTAAGTTGTACAGATGATTCACGTACATTAAAATGAAGTTGGACCTCATCATACACAAAATCACTTGAAAATGCATCAAAGAACTAATCATGAGAGTGAAAAGTGTAAAACTTTTAGAACAAATAGATGTAATTATTTGTGACCTTGGATTAAGCAATGGTTTCTTAGGCATAATTTCAAAACTATAAGTCAGAAAATAGCGTATCATATATATATATTTCCTGGGTATCACTGGTATAATGAGTAGTACTTCTTTTGGGACCATTACTGTATAATATATATCAGGCTCTTCTGTTTACATGACACAGGGAAAACCATTCAATGAAATGAACTTCATTTTCTTTATCTATAAAATGGGATGCTGTTTATAGTATAAATTTCTTGGAAAGATTAATGATTATGTTTTAAATTCTTTACATGTATTAAATCTTACACTATTCCCTGTGAGAAAATTCAATTTCTCAGTTAATGTTCTCTGTAAAATTGCAGATATACAAGTACTTGTATAGGGGACTGGGGATATAGCTCAGCAGCACAAGTGCCTGCCTGGCAATCAGGAGGTCCTGAGTTCGATTCCTGGTATCAAATAAACAAGCAAACAAAACCAAGTGCTTCAGTATTATATTCAGAATTAATGTAGCTAAGATTAGTCTATTTAAAGTTATTGTAATATTATATTTATAATTATAACTTTTTGTTATTATTTATAACTTTCTGCAATGGCTATGCCAAGTAGACATAAATAATATGACTGATATTTGAGATAGCATAAATCTGTGAATTGGTAACACTAGGCAAAATTTGTGAATACATGAAAACCAAAAAATAAAAGTTATTGATTTCCTTTCAACATCTTATTTATCACTAATAATAAATTTTTGGAACAGAATTGGAAAATGACTACCAATTTCTGCATGCAAAGCATCAAATCCATTTGAATTGCTGGCAAGAGAAAAATTAAGACCTACATTTTTAAGTCCATGTTCATTATGATAGGATGAGTAAACTAAAACGATGAGGTTGAAATGAGCTAAATTCAAAGATCAGTTTCTAAAAGTACAAAGCCAGTTGAGCTAAAAAGAGCTAGTTATCTCTCATCATTTCAACAGAGATAAATCAGTCAGAGAAAATTCTTACTCATAGATTAAGTTACAATTCTTGGCACTTGAGAAGTGATACTTTCAGAAACAGGCTCTGCAGAGGTGGATAACTCAAGGAACTTCATTTATCATATGGAGCATACATTAAGGGACATAGTACATTTTTGTAATCCTATTATTTTTATTGAACTATTTGTCCTGAAAATTGGAATAATGGTGGGAGTATGAGAGAAGGCTTTGGATAAAATGATTGCTTTTGCTTTAGAATTTAGGTTATTTTTATTTGGATGCACTTATGAATAATATGTTCTATATGAACTATCTGAAGTAGTGGCAGTATTCAAATAGTTGATAACTTAACTAGACTTGGAAAACTCACTGGTTCCATGCTCTAATATTCTCTCCCGAAACAGCATAGCAAGCAGGTGTTAACAACTGTTGAAACAAGAAGATTCTTTAATGAGGGAAAGATTGATCCAATTCTAAGATGAAACAAGTAACAACTTACCATAATGGCAGCCCAACATCAGATCGTTCAGCATTTTAGTGATTCACATTCCTTAAATTTTAATTTAAAATGTTATAGGTAGTAAAGATATTTCCAATATGAATCCTAAGATTAAAAAATTAATTGTTCAGAAAGAGAAAAAATAAAGGAAATAGAGATTCTATTGGGTGTGCTAGATATTTACTATCTATAGAAGTAAGTTATAAAAGCAGTAACCTTAAATTTCAAAAGGAAGACCTCAAATCACTGAGGAAGGAATGACAGAGATTCAATAATTTTGATGATATTAAATCTTACCTGGAATAAGATCCAAAAGGAAGGCCCTGCACAATAAAATTGCAGAGTACAGCTACTCTTATCGTAGAATATAGTATGACCAGATATTTCTTGACTTTTATTCAGATTGATTGAATTTTCATAGGCGCCACAGACCCCCATTTAAAGACTGTATTCCTCTATAGAAAACCATAGTATTACCTCTAAAGAGAATTTTCTATGATAGTTTTGTTAAAGTCAATAATAAATGCCCAGTTAATCGCGGGAGCTATTTGTAAAGTATTTTGAATACAGCAGTTCTAACATTGGGAGAGATTAGACACTTCTTATTTGGCACTGACAACTAAACCTTCTAATCAGCCACTAGTGAGTCATAGTAAGTTTTACAATTGTTACATTAAAGGTTAAACATAATTGGATGCAGTCTTTCTTGTTCACTATAACAGTTTCTTTTATAACTTTAGTTATAACAGAGACTTTTGGGTTCATGATATCAGCTCTTATTTAGTGTTTCAATGAGTAATTTCAAGTCATTATGAATAAAAATGTTAATGTGTCATTAAAGTATCTTGAAGGAAAAGAATTACCTGGGAAGGCCACAGTGCAATTAACTAAATATGTCTAGTCAGTACATAGTTAAATATAGTACTTTTATTTATAAATAATCTTTTTCTCAGGAATACAATGCCTTTTTCACCTTTCATTGTTTTGTTATGTGGTTTGTTTTCTTTTGTGGTTGAATCCTGATGTGCTTCTCTCATTATCCTTGATGTTACATTTTTTTACCGGATCAACCACCTGGATAGGAGTTACTAGAATTTGTCAATTTCTTCTCATAGCTTTTTAAAATTGCTCTGGATTTTTGGTCAAAAATATTTACTTGATTGCTGTCTTCTTCAACTGAGATAACTACTGAGATAGTATTAAAATTATTGTGTTCATCTCTGTACAGCATTGTAATTAACACTGAAATAATTTTTAAAGCTTATACAAAAAGCATTGATTGTTGTACAATTTAATTTGGGAACACAAGATCAGAAGTTTCTTGTGAACCCTAGTAAGTTTTTTTTTTCCATTTAATAGAAAAAGACACATATAACAAAGACAAAAAGCAAAAAAGACAAACAAATAACTAGAGTAAATACATAACAGTAACATTATAGGTTTACAAAACAGAATGATAGAAACTTGACAATGGTTGAAATATTGCATATTCTTACCTTCAAAACGGTTGTTTACATTAACAGATATAGACATGTAAAATTGATCTAATCATATGAGTATTAACTGTCCTTTCTCAATAACTAATACATTCAACAGTGTGTTGGTTTTAGTTATCTTACATATACATATATACAGATTTATATCTTTTCCTTTTCCCATCCCTCTTTCCCCCTTTTCTCTTCCCAATAACTTTTGCTCTTTGAGCAGTTTTTATCCTTACATAGTATTTATTGTAGATTTTGGATCGTATATACTTTTTCAGGTTCTTATACTAGGGAGACAATATGGTATTTACACATATGGGTTTGATTTATGTCACTTATGAGTACGGTCTCAAGTCATGTCCGTTTACTTATAGAAGTCTATACAATCTTTCTTGATAGCTGGGTAGTAATCAATTCTATAAAAATACCACATATTTTTTACCCATTCCTTCATTGATGGGCACTTGGGTTGTTTCCAAGATTTGGCTATTACAAATTGGGTTGCTATAAACATGGGTGCACAAATATCACTGTGGTATCATGTTTTCAGTTCTTCTGGGAAAATGCCCAGAAGTGGGATAGCTCGGTTGAAAGGGATCGCCAATACTAGTTTCTTGAGGAAACACCACACTGATTTCCACAGTGGTTGCACCACTCTACACTCCCACCAACAGTGGAGAAGAGTTCCTTTTTCCCCACAGCCCCTCCAGCATTTGTTGTTGTTTGATTTTTTTAATCTTGGTCATTCTTTCTGGAGTGAGATGGAATCTCAGCGTAGTTTTAATTTGCATTTCCCGAATGACCATTGATGTTGAACATCTTTTCATATATTTATTTGCCATTTGTATTTCTTTCTCTGAGAAGGGTGTATTCATCTCAGATGCCCATTTTTGGATTCGGTCCTTGAATTTTAGGGGCCTGATTTCTTTTAATTCTCTGTATGTTTTAGATAGAAGTCCTTTGTCTGATGGACAATTGGCTAAGATATTTTCCCAGTTCGTGGGATTTCTTTTCACTCTGTTGGAGATTTCTTTTGACATGCAAAATCTTTTTAGTAAGATGAGATCCCAGTTGTTGATTCTGGGAAGTGTTTCCCATGCAGTTTGATTTTTGTTCATGAACTCTGCCTACTCCTATGTCATCAAGATTTTTATCTACTGTGTCTTCTAGTAAGTTTAGTGTCTCTGTTTAAATATTCAGATCTTTAATCCATTTTGACTTTATTTTAGTGCATGGTAATAGACATGGATCTAGTTTTAATTTATGGCATATAGAAAGTCAGTTTTTCCAGCAACATTTGTTAAAGAGGCTATCTTTCTTCCAAAGTACATGTTTGGCCCCTGTGTCAAAGATGAGGTGGCTAAGTGTGCTTGTAGTTGTGGCTCTACCATTTGATCTATTCTGCTGATCTTCAGGTCTGTTTTGATTCCAGTACCATGCTGATTTTACCACAGTAGCTTTGTAGTATCGTTTCAGGTCGGGGATTGTGATGCCTCCTGCCTTACCTTTGTTGCCCAGAATTGCCTTTGCTATTCTAGGTCTTTTCTGGTTCCAGATGAATTTCGGGAATGATTTCTCTAGCTCTGTGAGGTAGGCAAGTGGTATTTTGATTGGAATTGCATTAAATCTGTATAATAATCTTGGGAGAATGGGCATTTTCATGAGGTTTGTTCTTCCTGTCCATGAACAGGGAATTTTCCATTTTCTGAAATCTTCGATTTCCTTCTTCAGAGTAATGTAATTTTCACTGTATAGCTCTTTTACTTCCTTTGTTACATTGATTTATTTCATTTTTTTCTGGATGTTAGAGTGAAGGGTGTGGTTTTCCTTATTTCTCTCTCAGTGACTTTGTTGTTTGTGTACAGGAATGCTATTGATTTTGAGTGTTGACCTTGTATTCAGCAACATGACTGAATTTGGTTATTACTTCTAGAAGTCTTTTAATTGAGTTTTGGGCTCTTTTATGTAGAGTATCATATCATCTGCTAATAATGATAATTTTACTTCTTCCTTTCCTATCCTTCTTCCCTTTATTTCTTTCTCCTGTCTAATTGCTCTGGCTAGTATTTCCAGAACTATATTGAATAAGAGTGGTGATTATGGACATCCTTGTCTTGTTCCTGATTTTAAGTTGAAAGTTTTCAGCTTTTGTCCATTTAGTAAGATGTTGGCTGTTGGTTTATGATATATGGCTTTTATCAGGTTGAGGTAGAGACCATCCATTCTGATTTTCTGTAGGGTTTTTTATCATGAATCGGTGTTGGATTTTGTCAAAAGCTTTTTCTGCATCTATTGTGATGATCATTTGGTTCTTGTCCTTGGCCCTGTTGATTTGGTGTATTAAATTTATGGATTTGTGTATGCTGAACCATCCTTGCATTCCTGGGATGAATCCCACTTGATCATGGTGTATAAGCTTTATGATAACTTTCTATATTCTACTTGCCAGTATTTTATTGAGGATTTTTGCATCTATGTTCATTAGGGAGATTGGTCTGTAATTTTCTTTTTTGGTTGGGTCTTTCTCTGGTTTTGGTATTAGGGTAATATTTGTTTACAGGAATGAGTTAGGGAGACTTACTTCCTTTTCAATTTCATTGAAGAGTTTGAGGAGTGTTGGCATTAAGTCTTCCCTAAATTTCTTGTAGAATTCAGCAGTGAATCCATCAAGGCCCAGGCTTTTCTTTGTTGGTAGGGTCCTAATTACATTTTCAACTTCATAGCTGATATTGGGTTATTCAGTAGTTTTACATCTTCTTCATTCAGCTTTGGTAATTCATAAATTCTAGAAATCTGTCTATTTCTTCTCTGTTATTGAATCTATGTGAGTAAAGGTTTTTGAAGTAGGTGTTGATGACATTCTATATTTCCACAGGGTCAGTAGTGATTTTACCCTTTTCATTTCTTATTGCATGAATCTGAGTTTTTTCTTTTCTCTTTTTGATAAGGTTGGCTAAGTGTTTATCAATTTTATTTACTCTTTCAAAGAACCAACTCTTTTATTCATTAATTCTTTGTATTGTTTTCTTAGTTTCAGTTGCATCAATTTCTGTTCTAATCTTGATAATTTCCTCCCTTCTTTGGGTGTTGGACTTGACTTCCTCTTCTTTTCATAGAAATTTGGGGTGCATCACTAGGTTGGTTATGTGTGTTCTTTCCATTTTTCTGATGTGGGAGTTTAGTGCTATAAATTTCCCTCTGAGGACTGCTTTCATTGTGTCCCACAGGTTTCAATAATTTGTATTTGCATTTTCATTCAATTGTAGATAATTTTTAATTTCTTCGTTAATTTCTTCTGTGACTCATTGGTTATTTAGGAGAGTATTATTTAATCTCCATATGTTTATGGGGTTCTTATAGATTTTTTTGTCATGCATTTCCAATTTTACTGAGCTATGTTCAGATAATATGTATGGAATTATTTCAGTTCCTTTGCATTTACTTAAGTACGTTTTGTGGACCAGTATATGATCTATTTTAGAGAATGACCAATGTGCAGCTGAGAAGAATCTGTATTTTGATGTTGATGAGTGGAATACTTGGTATACATTTACTAGGTCCATTTGTTCAGAAGTTTGATTCAGTTCTGTTATTTCTTTGCTGATTTTTTGTTTGGTTAATCTGTCTCTCTGTGACAGTGGGGAATTAAGTTCTGCTGTTATAAATGTGTTATTCTTTATTTGGTTTTTCATGTCTATTAAGAATTGTCTTACATAGTTGAGTGCTCCCCTATTGGGTGGATATATATTTATGATTGTAATCTCTTCCTCTTGAAGTTTTCCTCTAGTGACATATAGTGACATTCGTTATCTCTTTTGATCATTTTGGTTTGAAGTTCACATTGTCTGCAAACCTAATAGCTTCCCCTACTTTTTTCTGGGTTCCTGTTGCATGGAGTATTGTTTTCCAGCCTTTGAGTTTTAGTTTGTGAATTTCCTTTTGAGTGAAATGTGTTTCTTGTACACAGCATATTGTTGGGTTTTGTTTCTTAACCCACTCTGCTAGTCTGTTTCTTTTTATTGGGGAGTTGAGACCATTTACATTGATTGATATAACTGATATGTACTGACTCATCCCTGTCATGATATCTTTCTGTTGTTGGTTTTCTACATTTTCTAATTATTTGCCCTGCTTAGTGGTTTCCTTTGGTGTTGTTCTTAAGATTGTAGCTATCTTTGTCTCTTTCCAAAGTGTCTTTCAGTACTCTTTGTACTGTTGGTTTGGTGGCCATAAATTTCTTTAGTTCTTCTTTGCCATGGAAGTATCTTATTTCTCCATCAATTTTTAAGGATAGTTTTGCAGGGTTAATCAATCTGGGTTCAAAGTTGCTTTCTTTTAGGATTGGAAATACTTCACTCCAAGCTCTTCTTGACTTAAGGGTTTTTGTTGAGAAGTCTGCCATGATTCTGATAGGCTTTCCTTCCTAGGTGATCTGTTTCTTTTCTCTTACAGGTTTTAGTATTTTGTTGCGCTGTATTTCTGATACCCTAATTATTATATGTCTGGGTAACGGTTTATTTTTTTATGATTAATTGGGATACTGCATGCCTCACTTATCTGTATATCACATTCTCTTCCCATGTTTGGAAAATTTTTTGCTATTATTTGTATGAATAGTCTTCACAGGTCATTAGTATTGACCCCGGCTGTTTCATTTATGCCTATTAATCTTATGTTATTTCTCTTGGCATCATCTTGCTGCTGTTAAATTGTTGTTTCTTGGTTCCTTATTATTTTTAAGAAATCTTTTATTTTGTGATCATAAGCTCCCATGCTGTTTTAAGTTCTGAGATTCTATCATCAGCTTCTTTCAAGCAGTTTTTCAAACTTTCCATGGAAATTTTTATTTCCTGAATTTCCCTTTGAATCTGTTTCATGCATTCTATTTGTGTCTTATATTGTTCATTCAGAGTTTCCAACATTTTCTTATGTTCTTCTATATTTTTATCTTGCTCTTCTTTAGATACACTCAGTATTTCTTTCATAATGATTGTCATTTCATTTTTTAGCTGAGAGATTATTTCTGATTTGAGTTTCTCTATGGCTTCATGGAGTTGTTTCTTTACTGCATTTGCTATCATTTCAGAAAGTTCAGTTGTGTGATTCCCACTGTCTTCTACTTCAGTGTCTCTTGGGTTTGTTCTCAGTGGGCTGGGGGATTGACTGCCTCTTGGTTTTTCATTTTGTCATTTTCTTCTGGGACCTGTGTGGCTGTGCAGGCAGCTTCCCAATGAATTGTACTGGAACACTGTGTTGGGTAGAGCTTCAGTCCTCCTATATCCCCGTGGCTATCTGGGACACTCCCCCAGATTATGGCACTGGACCCTTGTGGTCTTTGGTTTGTGAGGCAGGTCACGTGTTCCCCTGATGTACTTTGTTGGGTTGCTCTGGGGTGCTGGGCTATGTGTCCTGTGAGGCTGGCCGGGCGTTCCCCTGGTGCACTGTGCAGAGACGCAGAACTGGGTAGAGCTGGATCGTTTGTGCAGTTAGTGAGGGCTCACTCCCGGACTGTGCTGCTGGAGCCTCCACCTTGCTGGGTGGGGGCCAAGACTTCTGGGACCCAGGCAGCTAGCAGAGTGCACCCTGGTGTGTGGCACCACCCAGACCTTGCATTTGGTTGAGAGTTCTAACCCTACTAAGTTTTTATTTTATTGCCCTATAACTTGAACCCTTTGCTACTTTGCATGATGATATAGTAAAGCACAAACACAGTTATCTACTGTTCAATAGTGTCTTTGAGATGGGTTGGAGGAGATTCTGGAAAGAGACAGTATAGACCAGGGTGGTCTGCTATATTTAATAGAGATGATCCTGTCATATGAATGTGTGTCAAATTCACATACAATAACTGAAATATATATTTAAATTGCAAAGGTCATTTTCTAACTTATTAACTGGCAAAGACAAAGCAATCTGATTTGTGCCACTAAGCATATAGGTAATCATTTAAACAACATTTCTCATCTAGTTTAAATTGCCTAATTGTTACGCAAGAAAATCTCAAAGAACTATCAAAAATTCAAGAACTACTGAAATTAGCAATATCCCTTCTAGGAATATATTCCACAAATACGTATGCAAAGTTATACAATGATAGTCATTGCAGAATTTATTAAATGACAAAGCTTAGAAACAAACTAAATATCCACCAAGAGAACATTTATTAAAGAACACATTATGTATCAATGTCATGTAGTAATGCATAGCTATATTAAAAGGGATAAAACAGTTCTATGTGTACTGATGTTTAATGTTTACTGAGATCTGTCTTTTAGCAGAAGAGACAGCCAAGGAGGATAGCTGTATATAACATGATTCCATTGGTATGAAAATTATTTATTTGTAACTGCACTTGTGTTTATAAAGAATTTCTTTTCCTACCTACACTAGAAATGAGTGACAGTTCTTGAATTCAGAGAAAAACTGAGAAAAATGTTGAGTCAATTATATTTTAGCAATAATAAATTGAGTAATTCCACACCATCTCTCTTCTAAGGTAGATTATAATTTCCTGCCCTATTGACTAGGTTCTGGCTACATGAATTGATTTGACAAATACCACACAAGCAGGAGTTTAAATGTACTTCAGCAGTTCTAACTTAGTCATGAAATTCTGTGATTGCAATGAGAAAATTAAGTCCCTGGCTGTCACCCTCCATTTAGTCTGGACCTCAGAAAAACAAGGTGGATTATTCCCAAAGTTGGCCTAAATCATAGATTCAAATCATCAATGCTCACAGTCTGAAGGAGGAATGTTCCTGTCAGGTTGTTGACTTTGAGTGTGAGAAGTAAACGCTTGATGATCTAAGCCACTGCATTACATATAATTGATCAATATAATAGGAGACGAATACACCTGAATACTTACTTGCTATGTATATAGCCTTTTTGTGTCACTAAAACATTGTTTATAATGTACATGAACAACCCATTCAAAAAAGTACATTAAAAACATTTGTCAACTACTGTTCCTGAAAACTGATCTTAAAGGTGCACAGAAAAAAGAAATAATTATAGAATGGACAATACTGAAATTCATGCCTTGACTATACTTGAACTGTTTAGCTGACATGGTTATTTTCAGCTTGAAATCCCTCCATAATTCTTGAGGTGCTTATCTCCTGAGGCATCAATTAGTCTTTGGGGGGGGGCCTCTGGGAATTGATCTCAGGACCTTGTACTTGCCAGGCAGATTCTTGTACTGTTGAGCTATACCCTCGGCCTCTCCAATTAGTCTTATAGAGAAAACATACTAAGGTGGGAAGAAAGAATGTGTTTACATATATTAAAAGGCTTTTCCTATAAGATAAAATACTGATGGACATCTTTGTTTATCTTAAATATTTTTGTGGATTTTAGTTCTAATTTGAATATAACTAAATAGAAATAGAAATGCTTGAACATCATTTTATTTGAATCTTTAGACAGAGGATGATACTGCAGTAGTAGGTATTAATAAGGCATGAAAACTTCAAACAAAATTGCTTCACATAGATATATGAAATATCTATATTTTAGGGTGCCTGATTACCCACATCACCAACTAAAAACAAATCATTGCCTTTTTTAAGTTGTTAGGTTAGACAAAACTCCTTGTGACTTGAATTTCTAATTCACTTCTTGTGGGTAAAATTACGTATTTCATGTAGATGTATGTTGGTGATATTTTGAAATTCTACTATGTCACTCAAACCAGAATACAACTATTGCATTAAACTTTATAAAATATTTTTAAAAATGTGTATTTCTGGAAAGACTCTATCAACTACAGGAAATTATGTTAACCAGGTCCTTTTTGAAACTACAGTTTATGCATTCTATTGTTTATTAAAGGTTGAGAAGACTGTGATTAAGAGAGTGAGAAAGCAAGACAAACTACTTGGTTCATCATTTTTTTTTTTTTTGAGACAGGATTGTGATATGTTTCCTAGGCTAGTTTCAAGCCATGGAATCAAATGATTTTTCCACCTCAGCCTCCTGAGTAGCTGGGGCTACAGACAGAAACCATCATGCCCAACTTTAACATAAATGTTTTATCTGAGAGAATGACTATACATAACAAATCACCAAACACTCTTAAGAGTTTGGTCACATTAGGACATAGGAGGTAGCAGTAGAAAGACAATGTAAGATCCTCTGAGACAAAAAAACATGTCGTGAAACAGAAAAGAGAGTAGAGGAATGTTGCTAGGAGTACAAAAAGCACAAAAAGTAGTGTGAGTAGTACTGTAATTATCATGGCACATCACTTGAGTAGGGAACATTGCAGGTCTACTGTAGAGTTGCTAAAAAGTGCCATAGGCTCTGAATTTCCTTGAATTCTTAAGGGTTGTCTTAATAAATGCTTCTGTTCCCTTCAGGCAAGGCTCTGTACAGTCTTTCCTATACAGACTTAGAAATGCATAACTATGTTTTTGTTCTCATAACAACCTGAAATAGTCCAACTTACCTGGCAGTCAATCTTAAATTATCTCTAGGTAAACAAAATCTCTGTTATATAGTTACGGATAAAAACATAACATAGTGAACACTAACCCTACAAATGACATTTTCACACATCAAGACTCTAAGGATAGTTCCACGGAAATATATAACCACTATTGTAAAATGGAGTAAAGCTTCATATATATAATTGCTTTTCTTATTAGTGGGGTACTTGTGTGCTCATATAGCCATGAAGATAATTATTTTCAATAATTTAAAACACTATTGCCTATGAATGATAAATTTTTGGAATAATAAGACGACACCAAATTTTAAAAATCAGAGAAATCTGTTTCTTTATTTATGCTCAGAAAACACAAATTCCTTCTAGTGTTACTCTTTTCTATGAAATGGATACAATAAATAGTTATATTTGTCTATTACTGTTTCTTATTTTTGGAGGCAATTAAATTATTTAAAGAAGAAAAGATATTCCAATTATATAGTTGTAAATATTAAATATCTTACCAAATGCTTCTTAAAATGTCACTAATCGCACTGCAAATTTTTCAGTAGAAATGAAGCTTCAATTATCACTAATAGATTGACAATTGATGTGATCAATTTGAAATAATCATCTTCAAATCAATGAATGTCAAATAGCTTATTCTTTTCACTAATTCACAGGACAGTTATAAAAAATGCTTTAAATGATATAAGCAAGTAGTTTCCAAAAAACATTTGACTGTATTCCTATTCATCAAAGCATTGAACTCATAATACCATGAAACAATTAATCAGATTACAAATTAGCTAAGAAGCTTTACTCCCATATTACTGTGCTAAATTTCTGAAATCAGTTGTATAAGAGTAAAAGATCCATTATCCTGAAACCTAGAATAATTGGGCCCTTGAACCCTATATTTTTCTCCATGGATTTCTATAACTTAAGCAGTGTTCTCGGTTTGTTAAACCTCTAGCTACACCAATTTTGTCTTAAAAGAAAACCATCATTTAAATACAAGGTAAAGCTCCACTTTGAAGACATATTATAATCAATATATTAGCCCATAATCATGAGATAGAAAAGGAAAATATGAAATACTAGGGAATTATTTCAAAGTAATTTTATGCCAATAGTACTTATAATTCAACATTTTCATATAAAGTTAATAATATTTCTGCAGAGCCAGGCGTGGTGGTGTATACCTTTAATCCCAGCACTCGGGAGGCTGAGGTAGGTGGAGCATTGTGAGTTCCAGGCCGGCTTGGGCTACAACGGGAGCAAGCCCAGCCTGAACGTTTTTCTTTTTTTTTGCTTTTTTTTTTTTAATTTAAGCAGAAGAAAAGAAAAAAAAGACATATATAACAAAGACAAAAAACAAAACAGACAAACAAACGACTAGAGTAAATGCACAACAGTAACATTACAGGTTTACAAAACAGGATGATAGAAACTTGACAATGGTTGCAATATTGCGTATCGTTATCTTTATAATGGTTGTTTACATTAACAGATATAGACATGTAAAATTGATCCAGTTACATCAGTATTAATTGTTCTTTCTCAATAATGAATACATTCAGCAGTGTGTTGGTTTTAGTTATCTTACATATACATATATACAGATTTATATCCGACTTGAACTTCATAGTGCAACCCTGCCTCAAAAAATATAGGGCCGGGAGTTTGGCTCAGTGGATAAGCGATTGCCTGGTAGGTGTGAGGCTTTTCTGTATTTTTGCAGATAAATCTTTTTCTAGAGTGAAAAGTCAATGTAAGTGTATTTTCTTCACAAATATTAAAAAATGTAATGCTGATTTGTTATACTATGATCCAAATAATGTGTTTTACTTTTGCAGTTTTATATCATAAATTATTGTTGTATACATGAGATTACATTGCTTTTCAAATATTTACTTATCTTAACCAATTAAATGAAAAGAGAGGTATATCAAAATCTTTCTGAGCAACAGAAAAAAATACAGAACATATTTACTGGAAGTTTTAGAGTAGTTTAGCTGAGTTAATTTATTAAGCTCCCTGTAGTATTCGTTCACTTTATATAATTCATATTATAGGATAAAAATTGTATATTACATTATTTCTCATTTAAACTGCATAGCATATGAAAAGTGAGTTTTCTAAATAAGTGAGTAGTGTATTCATAGTCTTGTCCTAAGTATATACTTGGGTCACTGTAAATCAGTTATTGAGGGAGGATATCTTGTACTGGTGCTCTGTTAAAAAGTGAGACAAGGAGGGGCGCCTGCCAGTTGCCCCTAGAGTGGGAAGAGACTTGCCCAGAGGGATTCACTTTTAGATAAAAATCTACTATGAGTAGAACTAGTTTGGATATGTATTTAAATTGTTGCTGGATTGTATTTTGCCAAAAGATAATTAATTTCCCCATCCTTTGTTTTCTAGTTAGTCATCTCAGGTGAAAATATCTTCAGTTTCCTATAGATTATATATCTTCATTTTCTCTTTGTTTCAAAGGATAAGCTAATCCTTCATCGGTGCTCTAGAATGCACATGAAAATCCAGGTCCTCTCCTTTGAAATAGTGATCTGCAAACACTCTTTGTCTAGTATATATTCAAACTTTCTATTACCTTTTTTCTCTCTCAGCAGATGTGGCAGGCACTATTGGCTGCCTACCAATGAACTTCATTTTTCTCTTTTTTTTTTTTTAGCTCGTTTTACCATATCTCATCCTCAAAATGACAAGATACCTTGTTCCCCAGCTTATTATGTGATAGCAGAAAAGGCTGAAGCAAAGACTACAGAATCTTTTGCAAAAGATATTTGTCACTGTTAAGAGAGAAGCATGTAAAGTACATTCTCCTCTCTTCACTTTTTCCTTGCTTTGAAGGATGACTTGTGAGGATAGGAGGCTTGGGGCTGCAACGGCCATCTCACAACCATAATGGAAAATCCTGGAGCGCATACTGAGAAATGGTATCTGGAAATGGTGGAAAGAACCTGAGACCTTGATGTCATCATCAAGCTACAGTGTAAACTGTTCTATTTCTGGTCTTCTTTCTGTGTAAAGAATGCACAGTTATTGCCTAAGCAAATTTTTGTTGGAAATTCTGTTGAGGAATTTAGGGTTAGGAAACACTGAAACTGATTTTGATTTAAGGTAGCTACCTAATTTGGATGAACTATTTTTTTTATTCTTCCCCTTTCTTCTTTTGATTATTGCAAGCATATGTGATATGCATCACAGCAGATCTTTTGATGCATGAAGTGGCTTAAAAAGTGGAAACTATGTTTTAGTTATGAAAAAGTTGGAAGATACAAGAGTATGGGGCTCTGATAATCACTGATCTATCACAACTTTTAGCTGCTTACCTTGAAACTCCTTTGACATGAAATAAAAATAAAACTCTGCCTTGTTAAACTGTTTTCATTTTTCCGTGCTTTCTGTTACACGCATCTGAAATGAATCCTTATATATTTTACTTGCAAGTATAATTAGACATGAATAAAACCTATAGTTGGACATACTTGGATGAAACCTATGTGTATTTAAAAATAAAAAATTTATAGATTTTTATCTAGAATGTTAGTATAAACTTATGATTCTACCATATTATATTTCCTATATATATTCATCAATCTTGGTATAAAATTTTTAAAGTTTTGTCATCTTATTTTACACTAGTGCTTATTGTTAAGAATAGCATGCTTAAAATAGAAAGGTGAAATATCATCTCTTCGTTTCTTTTTTGTCCATTTATATATCTTGTCCTATAAATTATCTAAAACTTTATTCTGTGTGTTCTCTATAGAACTGTCCTTTTCTTATTTTCTTTACACTAACGGAATTTTGCCTTAGCTTGTTATTTTTTTACTGTATTTACATTTTTTTGGGGTTTTTGTCTTAGTTAATTTTCAGGTTGGTGACACAAAATGCTGGAAATCCACAAATTAAAAAAGAAAAGGTTTATTTTGTTTCACAATTTGTAGAGGTCTCAAGCCATGGTTGGGTGGCTCCAAAGCAGAGTTTCTTGGCTGAGAGACATTGTAGAAGAGAAACAATCCATGGCATGGCAGGTAGGAGGCAGCAAACAGCAAGCAGCTACAGAAAACCTACCTTTTTCTTGTCCCCTTTATTCCATCGGGGCTACCAAACCAGGTTGGAGGTTCTTCAGTAAATCCATTTAGTCACACCAAGAACTATGCTAATTCCAATTAGTAAATTTCATTTAGTAGCACGCATCCTTAATTCCAGTGTCACAGACCCTAGATCAAGCAAAGTCTGAAAAGCCCCACTTATGAGCACATAAGTCTTTAGAGGGACATCTAGATATAAACCAGAAGAATTTGTTTTTCTTTTTATTTGTTTTTGACACATTTTGTGCCATGGAAATACAGGAAATATTTACTTTGTAAATTATTGATTGTCACCTGTATAGTTTACAGGAGTTTGGGCCTTATTTTAGAAAGACTTTACTCATACCAGACTCCAGTAATCATTTATACATGTACATGAATAATAGAAATATAACAAATATCCATGTTTTAGGTAGTTTTTAAAATTTATTTTTAACTGATACATTAAAACCTGTACATATTAACAGGTCATAATAAGATGTTTGATGCATGCATACATTGTATAATATTTAATCATACATATTATAAGTTTTTATCTTCATATTTATTTTTTATGATGAAAAGTTACTTTACATATTTTCATGAATCTAAAATTTATTTTGAAGAGCTTTATGAGTAATAGAGCATTTTTCTTTCAAACATTTGCTTAGTTGTTCCAAAAACAATTATTGGAAAATCAGTCTTTCTTAACAAATTTAGTTGCCATTTTATCGTATCTTAAATTTCATGGGCTTTTATGGACAATAGCACAGAACCTGGCATAAAGTAGTATTTAATGTATGTTTTCTGAAAAAACAAAAGAATTATGTAAAGTATCCCCACAAATCCTGTTATTTTAATTAGTATCTCATTGCATTTATGGGTTAATAAATGAAGAATTTGTAATATGAAATACTGTTTAGAATTTATTAACCTAAAAACATGGAATGTATTTTAATTGCATTTGCATGTTATAATATACAATTTTTAGTCTAATTGTGTTTGTTATTAGAATCTTTATCTCATTTTTTCTTTCTGTCTTGTTATGTTTCCTCAGTATAGTTTTACTTTGCTGTCTTCCTTGCCCTACATTCTGTGCATGCTAACTTTTCTCTGATCCATACTCTCTTGCTATGTAATATATCCACGGGGATTTTCTTAGCTTGGGAGACTTGCATTGTCTTATAAAACCAACTGCATGATAAGGTAATAAGAACATTTGCTGTCTGTCAAGGCTAACCTAAATTTATGGAGGATTTTCAAATTAAATATGAATTTCTTTGGTAATTTTGGATCTATATCATCTACTTTAAATCTTAAAAAAATCTCAATTCAATTGCTGGATATACCAAATTTAAAAATAAAATACCGTTCTTGCTACTGGGTTTAAGAGAGCTGGACGAATAGAACAGAGTTATATGAAACAGTTTCTCTCTTCAAACATGTTGCAGTATTATTTGGGAGACTAAATAGAAGCTCACAAAACAAGTAGAAATAATACCAGACAGAACTCACAGAAGTAGTGAGATTTGTTCATCAGAAAAAGTGTTTGCAGAAGAAAAGCTTTAACTACTTTTTGGGCCACAGATTCCATCGTGATGATAACTATAGATAGACACTTTGCTTAGAAAATAATAAAAGTAATATTGGACTTAAATATTCAGGGTGGTTCTAAAGGTTAAATTAGGATCTCAAGTAGTCCTTCCAGAAAGAAACCATCTGAATAAATTGTTTCAAGTAAAATATTAAATCATATGTATTAGTCATGGTCCCCACAAGAAACAGTTCACTCTAAAGTTTGAGTAAAGATATTTTAGTAGAGGAATGACTTACTGAGAAATGACCAGATTTGGATGCCACGTCCTATGCAGCTCTCGATGTTCCCAGGGTGAGGGTGGTAAGAGGATAGAGAAAAAAGACAAGAATCGGAATACAGAAAACTGAAGCCATGTGGAATCCTCTCTCCTAATGGGAAGCACAAAGCAGCAGGAAGAGAGGGAGAAGAGCGAGAGGAGGGAGCAAGAGTGCTCTAACGGCTGAAGCGCAATCATTTATATACTTGAGAGACTGAGTATCACGTGAAACCTCTCCGCCTAAGAACTTATCCATGTGGCTTGTCTCAGGCACCCAGTGTTCTTGAGATTAGCTTCGCTCTGGCCCTGCACATGTTCGATCTTCAGCCTCAGTCACTCCCCACATTTGGGGGGACCAATATGAAAATGAGATCTTAAGTCATCTAAAGAGTAGCAATAATTGAAAGTGGTTACTCTTTTTGGATCTCTGCAAGAGACAAAGTGGAGGCTTCTGATCTCAGGAATCATGGAGAGTGTTTGAGGAAACAGTTAGGACTGCGGCCACAGACCAGCACTGAGCTAGATGGAATAGAGAAGAAATGCCTAGAATTTTCACTTTTCTCAAATTTCAATCTCCTGTCAATGAGAAGTCAACTAGCAAAGGTGCCCAATAATACAGGCTATGAGAAAAGAATGCAAAACAAAAAGGTAGAGAAGGAATCTAGACTGATGCGGGGGTGCAGCAAACAAATGAACCCACAGAGTGGTCTTTAAGATATTGCTCTCTTTTGTACTTCATACATATTGTATAAAGTGGTATTAAGCTAAATAAATATTGCATCTAAAATATTGTAGGAATATTTATTTTTCTTCTGTACAAAGAGTTTCTCTGTTTTCTGGTCCATTTTGAATTAATGATGAAGATAGGAAGGTTTATTCTACTAGAGACCTAAGATAGAGTGGAAAGGGGAAAAGGAGATTTTTCTTGAATGATTGTCTTTTGTACCTCACAAGGAATAAAGTTAGGATCAAACTGAAGATTGCAAACTTACGTGATTTTTATTTATTTTTCTCCTCCCAAAAGTGATGCTTTAGGCAAGGTAAGCCTCATAGATGTACAATTTATTGCATTGCATAATACCATTTAGTCAGGAGGTTCCTATAATTGCTTAATATACAGCTATCATTCCATTCAAGTTTTAATAATTCTTGTTAAGTGTTCCCACATCTTCATTTTGCACAAGGCCAGGAACATTACATAGCTGGTCCTCCCTCTGAGTATGACAATGTCTCATCACTCTCTAAAGTCTTTATATACTAATAATGAAAATAGTAAAAGCAATAATCTTATCTAACCTCTTTACAGAGAACTTAAAAATATTCAAGATATTGTACATTTTCTTTCTTCATCACATTTCAGGATTCACAAAAGAGATATGGACATGCATACATCTGGATAAGGAAATGGTGAGAATATAAATAATGCATGACATAAAATTAATGCTGGAGTCAGAACAAAACCAAGATATTCTCTACTGAAGGTTCAGACATCATTAATCCCTAAAGTGTCTGGATGCTGTAAATTGCAAGTTATGATCATGATTCACCAACACAAATTACGCAGAAACTTTTCTGGATTTTTGTTCTGAGAAAATAAAATGTAAGTTCTCATCTAAAATACACTCTAAGAGTTGTCATTAATAATAAGACATCAAACTGAGGCTATAAAGTCAGGGACTAAAGAAAAAACTCTTTAGAGCAACTGTAATCTCAGCATAGGTGAAAGTACTAAAGGAAGGTATGTACAAGCACCAAAAATTCAAGTCTCATGGGATTCTTTTCTGTGATTCTGGTCTAACATGGTTCAGTGTCATTGACTGATGGTGCTGGGTGCTTCTTGGTGTCAGTATCAAGTGAGTAGTTTTAGAGTTACATACTTTGCTTACTAAATTAGTGATTTTTAAAAATTAATGTATCAATAAGCACATCCTTTTGTTCTCCATATATGTGGGAGGTGGGAACCCCAGAAGCAGTGTTTCTATAATTTTCTAACTTCTAGTTTCTCTAGCTTCAAGGACAAGATTTTGAGTTGGCTTGGCAACCAGTGACCTGAATGCATTTCTCTAGAGTATTTAAATTTTGTCAGTGAAGCTTCTTCTAATAATCTATTAATGGGAACTTGTTTTTACTTAAATTTATTTTTTAAAGACAAAGAAATACATATGTAGGAATATTTATTGACTAAAAGAATATATGTTCAAATTCTCTATGCTTTACATTTAATATTTTTTCTTTTAACATTATATTTTGATCTGATTCATATTTTTTTCTGATTCACACTTTAAAACATAGATATGGTGTTAAAAATCCAAGTCAGAATGACAGAAAATTAAAAGCAAATTTGGTTTTATAGAGAAAAATTTCAGAATGTGTTTGTTGTCATTTTTAAAGTTTTATATTTTATCGTCATTTTTAAGGTTTTGGATTATTGTTGCTAGAACAGAAAATTCTAAAAATAACTGCTTCAGACATTATACTCCAGATGGATGGAGACTTCTAAAGATAGGAAAATTTCTGTCAAATCAAATTCTCTTACATCAAAAGTAAAAGGTAAAGTGAATAATTTGTTTAAAAATACTTAGAAATAATTACTAATGCAGTATTTCTAACAATAAGTAAAATAGATCCTGAAATTATATTAATTTTGTGATTATTGGTTATACAACCTTGAATTTGAATTTACTACATATTATTAACTTCCATCTTTTGCTGGTCATAGGTTGAGTTAGGGATTAAAGAAAAAATAATCTATTCCTTCAGTCTGATTTTGGTCCCGTTAGGTTGTCAGTCTCTCTGACAGAGCAAAGAATGCTCAGCTACCAGTTTTTATGACTAGAACAGTATTCTCTCTCATATGTATTGTAGTACACTAATTCAAAGCAAACTTTCATTTCAACAGTCTCAGTAGAATAACACACTTGTCTTTTATTTGTCTCAATACTGAGTCAAGGAAGCTTTCTATACCAGCAGTTTTCCCAAAGAAGGAGAAAAAAAATTCAACAGTAAAAACAACCACCTACACAGCCCTCTAAACACGGCTTTCTGAGTTAAAGTATAAAAGATTTGCAATGAGAGAAAATCACATAGAATGTCTATTCCGGTGTAGAGACAAGCAACTAAAGAGGAAACCCAAAATAGGAGAGATAGAAGCAGCACTGCCAGTGATTCAGTAGGGAAGCTTTAGTAAATCACTTAACCTCTTCTCATTGCCTTTCAAACAAATCCAGACCTGTCCTCACCTTCTAGGCCTCTAATCTCTTCCATCCATTTATATTTCTTTCTTTGCTTCCTCTGGACCGTTGCTATTCCCTACCTTCCTTTTGGCTATCACTAAACATGTTTCATTTCTTAATCACTTTCCTGGGTTGTTTATTTTTTCTTTCCCTCCTCATCTTGTTTATATGCCTGGAATGATTCTAGTGAGTCAGAGGTATCCTTTTAGAATCAGTTTCCCTACTGTTTTCCTGAAACAAACTTTAAATTGCTTACGCTTTTAATTTGGGAAATTATTAAAGTGAACAAGAACTTTTCTTACTTTTATTTCAAAAGTTTTGGCTCATTATATATAACAACATCAAACTTGCTTATAAACTACATTAGTAATACTTTGCTCAGGAAGAAAAATACTGTTTCTTCAGAGCAATGGCATCTGCAGTCTCTGTTCCCTTCTTTTTTCCTAACCTGGGTCATGTGCACAGAAATAGATTTCCAAAAATGACACACTTGTCCTAGACCTATATGGAAGAGTAGTTCAGAACTTTGATGAAAAGGAGTGTGAAAATAATTAAAGATTTGATTTTACTCTGATGAGATTAAACATGCTGCTTTAACCCTATATCATTTATATCATGCTGCTTTAACCCCATATTATATATATATATATATGATTATAGAATTATTATAAAATTCTACTCAAATCATTGGTTTTATTAAAATTTTGGAATTATGCTTGATTATATCTACACTACAGACTGTGTGTAGAAATTCATTATGTGGGATAGAAATACTAAAAAATGCATATACAAGCACTGCACACTAATATTATTCTTAAAGCATATATTTCTAAGGTAACAATACACAATATTGCAACCATTGTCAAGTTCCTATCATCTTGTTTTGTAAACCTATAATGTTACTGTTGTGGATTTGTTGTTGTTTGTTTGTCTCTTTTGCTTTTTGTCTTTCTTTTATGTCTTTTTTCTCTTAAATTAAAAAAAGAATTTTCTTTTGATTTTAACAGCTGTTTTCTTACCATTTTAATTTGAAAACATTTGTAGTGCTGCATTACAGAGTTTTACTCATATGTTACTTGGATATCAACTATATGATGCCAGTTTCTCCTATGCTTATAGCAAAAGTTTACCCATTTAACTATCTGACCAGATTCTTTGTGGTTCTCTTTATTTCTCTCTCTTAGTTCATGGATTTAGAATTATTTTTAGATGAATATACAGTTAAAGTATTTTATCATATCAGTTCTCACAAGCATTAAACATATTTGGAAGTATGAGAGGGGGAAAAAAAAGAGAAATGTTTTGATATTCTTAGAGGATTTTCCAGGGAAAATGTTAGCAATATTGACCTTTTATATCAAGTTTTACCCACACAAGTCAGTACCTTACTGTCAATTTGATTTTTAAGCAGACTTAAAATGTTATCTAGAATAAAACAATTCAAACAATAAGAGCTGACATTTTATATCCTACATATTTTCCAAACCATTAGATATAACTTAATATGTAAACCTAAGAAGGATCTAAAAGAATGAAATAGAAAGGTGGCTAACTAGGGGCTATGTAAATATAAATTTTAAAAAGGAAGCATGAATATATGAATATCATATAAACTAGAACTCACAGGAAATAAAACTACTGAAAAAAGAAGCACAATTCGTATTAATAAAAATATTAGTCTGAGAATGTAGCTCAGGGATAGAGCATTAGCTTAGGACATGTGATGTTTGGCATTCAGTCTCCAACACTGAACCCCAAAAGGTGAACATGTATTATGATACTAAATGCATGCACACCAAACAGTAGAGCGTCAAAGAACAAGTGGCAAAAAAAAAAACCTGATAAAGATGAAAGAAGAAATAAAGAAATCCACCATTATATTTGAAACTTCAATACTTACTTACTTTTAGAAACTAACAGGGCTACTGGGCAGAAAATCAGAAAGGATATCTAAGAACTAAACAGTTCAACTAATCAAAAATTTCTAATCAACATACAAGGAACAATTTACCTCCAAACAGTAAAATAAGTTTTTTTTCAAGAACACAGGAACCATCACCATGGTAGACCAACCATATCCTAAGCCACAAACAAATCTCAAAATTTTAAAGAATGGAAACTGCAAAAAGTATAGCATGCTCTCTGACCATTATAGAATCTAACTTGAAATAAATAACAAAACAGAAAAATAGACAATACCTGGAAATTGAATGATATGCTTTTAAGTAATCTATGAGACAAAGAGAAACACTCAAAGAAAAAAATTTAAAGATAGATCTCCATGAAAGCACATTACAAAACACAGAACATAACTAAATCTTGCTGAGAGTGAAATATAGAAAATGCAGATTTAAATTTAGTAATCAAATTAATGTTTTACTGGCATCAAAATTTAACTTGGATTAGATAATAGGTTATATGGTATGTTACTAAAATCATAAACAACAAAAGAGAAAGCTGATAAATTAAACTTCAAGAAAGTTAGGTCAGCACATAAAATTTTTTCTCAACATCATTAATCATTAGAAAATTGTAAATCAAGCCCACAATAAAGTACCACAACTGTTATGGATTGTATCCAGATGTCCCCCCAAAACTTCATACAGTCATAGGTGGGGTTTCTTGGAGGTGGCTGGATCTAGGCTGTGTGATGCTGAGATCAAGGATGCAATGCTAGGATTATAGCTGTGAGTGCTACCCACCCTAAGAATGGGTAACCTGTATAAGATATAAGGAACAAAAAGAGGATTGTTGCTTGTCACTTTCTTCTTGCTGCCTTCTGTCTGCCTCCTCTTTGATGCCCTTCTGTCATGTCACTGTGAGGTAAAAATAAACCTTTCCTCCTTTAACTTTGAGTGTTAGATATTTTGTCTCAGCAGTGAGAAAAATAACTAAGACAACATCATAGCCAGTATAATGGCTGAAGTGCTTTTTTAAAGGCAGACAATAACAAGTGTTGAAGATTTGGAAATATTGGAAAATTTTGTATTGCTGGAGGAAATACAGATTATTATAACTGTTTTGGAAAATAGTCTCTTAGCTATTCAAAAAATTGGGCATAGAATTACCATATGATCTAGGAATTCCACTACTGGGTATATGCTCAAAAGAAATAAAAACTTGTATTCATATAGATACCTGTAAATGATAACAACATTATTCTTAGTGGTTAAAAAGTGAGAGTACAAGTCTTTACACCATTTCAATGGATTAAAAAAAATACACAGATCTCCATCTAATGGAATATTAGTTGACAATAATAAAGACACAATGGGGACACAATGTAGATGAATCTTCAAAACATTATTCTCAGTTAAAGAAACCACACACCCAAAAGCCACATATTATATAATTTTATTTGTATGAAATACTCTGAATATTCAAATTTATATTGAAAGATGGTAAGTTGGTGTTTTCCAGAAGTCAGAGTTGAGAAGAATGGGGAGTAACCACTAATGGGTACAAAGTCTCTTTTCTACAAAACTGATTGTAATGTTGGATGCATAACTCTGTAAATATACTAAAAGTCATTGAAATGTAAACTTTAAATGGTAAATATTATGGCAAGTAAGTTATGTCTCAAGATGTTAAATGTAAATATGATATTGATGACACAGACAGTATCAGACGACTGTGAATACCTGAATTTCTTTTCTGCTTTCATAAACATGACCATTTAAAACAAAGAGACACATTTAAATTGAATTTCACTGAAGCCATATCTTTTTGAGGAAATGTGCTAGGTACCATGTTGGGTGTTCACTGTGGTATACGGAAATGAATGAGAAACAAGACTTATCATCAGATACTTTATATTCAGTTCAGGAAGAAATACTTGTTAGCATCTTAGTTGTATTGTTGCTGAATCAATATTCTTGACACTCACAAGTTAAAGGATGAAAGGTTTATTTCAGTTAATAGTTCCTGGAGGTTTTGGTTCATAGTTGGCTGGCTCCTAGGCAGAGTGGCATCACAGAAGAGCATAAAAGAGGAGAAACAGTCCATATCCAGGAGACAAGAGACAGTGAAGCAAAAAGCAGCAGCAGTTGCCTACTTTCCTTCTCTCCCTTTATATTCCATTCATGATGTAAACATTTCAATTGGTTCCACTCATACCCAAGGTGGGGCTTCCAATATGCAGTTTAATTCCAGTATTACACCCTCAATCCTGGATCACATTCTTAATCCACATTCACACACACTAATCCAGTTACCTTCAAAACTCTCCTTTTATGAGCATATGAAACTTAGGGGGAACATTTACATACAAACTATAGCACTGCACTCATGTCCCCCAAAAGACATATGTGGTTATTTGTGGGGAGATTTGATTGTGGTTCCATTAGGGTGTGTGAATCTGGATTAAAATGTGACACTGGAATTACAGGTGTGATACTGGGATTAAGGGTGTGGATAATGGAAACCCCAATTCATTATGAGTGGAACCAATCAATAAGTTTACAACCTGAATGGAATATAAAGGGAGAGAGGGAAGGCAGGCAGCTGCTGCTGCTTGCTTGCTGCTGCTTTGCTATCTATTGCCTATTTGCCATAAACCGATTCTCCTCTGCCATGCCCACTGTCATGACACCCTGCTTTGGAACCAGCCAACTATGAACTGAAATCTCAATAAACTCTGAGCTGAAATAAACCTTTTCTCCTTTAACTTGTGGATGTTGGGTATTTTGTCTCAGCAATGAGAAAAGTAACCAAGGTTGATTTTGGTACTGGGAGTGGGATCACTGCTATGACATTACCTGGCCACGTGGTTCAGGAACCTTCCAAACTGGCTTGCAAAAAGAGGTTATAATGGTTTGGAGATGCTGGCAGAAGAAGCAGTGCAGGACTTCTGTAAAATGAACTTAACAGAAGATTCTGATCAAAGATTAGAAGATCATAAAACTGGCAGAAATGTACCTGATAAAGACCAGACTTAAGATGTTTCAGTTAGGAATAAGGACTGCATTAGCAGTTGGACTCTAAAACATGTGCATTTTCCTTGGAGAATATTGGTCTGCATCTTTCTCGTGTTTGGAGACTTTGAGATTGAGATTAAGAGGAGTGAAATAATTAATCTGGTAAAAGAAATTTCACCACAGTCTAATATTGAGTTGCTGGTTTGGCTACTGTTTAGGGTTTTTAGCCAGACCTATGATGAGAACCAAGAGCAAAAAACCATTCAGAATGATTTAAAACAATTTTTTTTTTTTTTTTTTTTTTTTTTTTTTACGGCACCGGGGATCAAACTCACAGCCTCGCGCCTGCCAAACAGATGCTTAAGCCGCTGAACCAAACTCCCAACCCTAGTTTTTTGAGGCAGGGTCGCACTATGTAGCTCAGGTCAGCCTTGCACTCATGTTGTAGCCCAAGCCAGCCTGGAACTCACAACGCTTCTCCAACCTCAGCCTCCTGAGTGTTGGGATTAAAGGTGTGAGCCACCACGCCTGGCTTAAAACATTTTGAATGCGGTCAGAAAGGAAGCTTCAGTAAAGCTGTGAACTACAAAGATAGAAGAGAATTATGCTGCTTAGAAGGAACAGGACAATAGAAAAGTGACCACAGGACATCACAAGAACCAGCATGACCCCAACCTTTGCAGCCTCAAAATTGCAAAGGTGAAAGACTCTTTTGAGAAGAGAACCCCATAACACCAAGTTCCCGAATATTGGTGGCCTATAGAATTTGTTTCTCAGAATTGAGTTGACAGCACTCACCATTTGTCTTGGTTACATTTTTCTTTTTGCTGAGACAGGATACCTGACACCCAAAATTAGGGAAGAAAAGATTTATTTCTTACAGTTTTGGGAGTTTCAATCCATAATCAGTTGGCTCCAAGGCATCGTGGCATAGCACGACAGTCATTCATCACCACCGCACACCACAAGAGTGAAAGCAAAAGAGGAAAGACACACCTTCGTCTCACTCTTACACTTTATGCTGGCTCCACCCCTGGGTAGGTGCAGCACTCACACTATCGATCCCAGTGCCAGACAACAAACCAATCATGAATGCCAGACTCAGCCACATCCATAATTACATGAGGCCTGGGAGGGGAATCTGAACACAAATATAATACCATTCTAAACACTCAACCCCTACAGCCAAGAAAGAAGGAAGCCTGGCTACTGATTCAGCTGGCAGCAGACCTTGGCCTCATTCATGTGGTACTGGTTTTAGTTGCCTGCAGAATCCAGGAGTTATAGGGTCAGGTATGCTTCCACTCAGCTTTCAGAAGAAGACCTGAGAGGCCAGGCAGTGTGTCCCCAAAAGGTAGTTGTGAAGCTATGAGTGTGAACCTGAAGGTGCAGTGGAGACCCCAAAAGTTTGGAAAAGCCAGAACATGGATCATCTGAGGAATGCTGCAAGGAATGAGCAAAGCAGGCCCAAGAGATAAGCCATGAGAGCTACAGCAACCTGTAGTTTTATAGGGACCCAGCCACCCAAGCCCTTTGGACTTCACATCTTGCCACAGGTTGCCTCAATGCTGGGCATGGAAATACAGGACTTAATGTTTGCCCTGCTAGATTTTAAACTTGCTTTGGTCCCATTCCCTTATATCCCCCTATTTGTACATTTTGGAATGGGAATGTTTGTCTAATTACATTGTATGTTGGAAGTGTTAAATTTTCTTTTTCATTTGTACACGGGCTTACAGCCAATAGTCTGTCTCAAATCTCAGAGGAGGTTTTGCATTTCATCTTTTCAGCAGTACTGAAACTGTTAGGATTTTGGGAACTCTTCGAGATAGACTGCTTTTTTCATAAAGTGATGTACGTGAGTCTTTTGGAGACAGGGGCAGAATGCTATAGTTTGTATCCAGATTTCCCCCCAAAGCCTCATGTGGTTATAGGTAGAAAGTTTCAAAGGTGGCTGGATTAGGGTGTGTAATTGTGGATTAAGGGTGTGATATTGGGATTAAAGTTGTGGATAATGGAAGCTCAACCCTTTGTGTGAGTGGAACCAATTAATAGGTTTTCAATCTGGCTAGAATGTAAAGGGAGAGAAGGAAGGCAATTTCCTCTTGCTTTTCCTACTTGTGTACTTCCAGTCTGCCATTGCGTGAGGTTTTTATCCTTTGTGATGCCCCTCTGCTATGCCACCCTACCTTGGAGCCATTTGACTAGGGAGCAAAACTTCTATAAATAAACTTTCCCTCCTTTAACTTTGAGTGTCAGGTACTTTGTCCCAGCAATGAGAAAAGTCTAACAGTGTAAGACAACATCGCTTGTCTAAGATAATCTTTATCATGTTATTTGTTTCATTTATTTAGATATAGCACTGATATATCAAATTTCAGAAGTTTATGATAATCCTGTCTTCAGGAGATTTCTATACATAAACCATATTTTCTTTATGTTGTGGCCATAGAGCATGTAAAAGAAATAGAAAAATTAAAGCCAAGTGCTAGAGATTTTGAAACAGGTTTTAGTTCAGATCAACTATCTTCTTCTTACTACAATTACATATTTATTATTAAGAGTTAAAGACCTTTCCTTTGGTCAATTTTTTGTGAACTGAACCTGCTGAGATCTCCTGTATTAACTTGAAATGATCATTATTTGTAACTGTAATTCTTGACTAGGCTAATAATGGTTCGAATTAATTGAGTAGCTTACAAATGTAGAAGGAACTATTTGATGACTCTGGGCTATTTTCTGTGAGTCGTGTTGCCTCATTTAAAATTCTGTGAAGAATATAATGATTGGCAGAAAATGTTCAGTAAAGTAGCACTTGTTTTGGAGAAACATTACCTTTTACTAGTGAACTTGGCAGTTTAACTTAATGTAGATTAATTGGAATTAACAATCACACAGCAAGCTACTGATGTCCACACTGAAAAATGGATATTTGTGCAAATGCAGTTATTAATCTTTTGATAAATCACAAAGTTGGTACTAAATTTTGTAACCTGAAACAGAAGGAAAGGAAATGCAGTGCACATTTATTCATACTTTTACCTCTCACTCTTTCCCACCAAACAGTGTGGAGGGATGTGTTAATGAATTTTATTTTCTGCAGAACACAAACTAACTAACAAATGAATGACAGCTATCTGAAGACATTTTGTGGTAGCATATTGTGCTGTCTGCTTTAAAAACAGTCTTCTTCACTTTAAATCTCTCTTATGTCACTTAATAGTTCATTGACATTGAACGATACTCTACTTCTCTGAAACTTAGTTTCTTCATTTGTTTAGTGGGAGTAGAAATTGAACTTATTACATGTGAAGTTTGGCAGTTTTGAATAAAATAATAAGTACAATGTGTTTAGCATACTGCCTGGCACTTACAAGCACTCTCTAACTATGCATCATTATCAGCAATCATCATTATTTTCCTAGAGGAATATAACTTGGAAAAATAGCTGAGATATATCATAACTGTGAAAATGGATATGAGCCAGTGACAATGTTGGAGACTGGCATCAGGGATCAAGAAAACAGAGGAGATCATCCAAATAATTATAGAGTCCAGAAAAACAATCCCATTCATCATTCCCTATATTTAATACACAGTATTACAGATACATGCAAAGATACTGAAAGTACCTAAAGGTGCTCCACTGCCTCTGAAAGTTCAAGTAGTATTATTCCCTTGTTAAGAAAAATGAATTATTCTGTATATTTTACATGTGCTAAGCAATCAGAAAGCAGATAATCTTGTTACATTCATTTCTATTTAACAAACTACACAATAGTGGTTTAAAAATATTTAATTTTCAAAATCCCACTAAAAAACCAAAAGACAAAACAAATAAAGAAACAAACAAAACAACAAGAAAAAATATTTTATTGGACTACTGTTTTGAGAGTCATGAATTCAAGGGCATAAAATTAATGGCAAGTTAGTAGGATTTCTCTAATTGTGGTAAGGTTTATCACAGGATGGATTAGCTATTCACATACTTATTGCTTTGCAAATTCTCATTTCTGCCTTTACGTGTAGTCTAGGTTTCTTGATGATTTGGGAGTTACAAGGAATTTGAATTCTTTACATGGTTCCTGGTTTGCCTCAGAGTGAGATTACAAGACACAGAAATAGATATTGTTAATCTTTTAATGTCTGCACCCAGATCCTGGCACAGTGTCACTTGTGCAATTTTCTACTGTTCAAAGCAGTCAATTGCTTATGCGGATTCAAAGAAAGATGATATTGACCATCCTTTTCAATGGGAGGAGATTGAAGAATTTGTAACCACCTCTGGTTTACCCCAGAGCTACACAATTATATAAATATATTTTTCTGTATTATTATTTTTTGGTTTATTAGTGAAGTACTTGCCTGTGAAATATCATATCCTGGGAAAATTTATAAAATTAAAGTGGATGTCAAATATTATATTTCACTTTGAAGATGTTGAAAGTCTCCTTTGATTTTAATCTTCTTTGGTAGTTTTCTTATATTACTCAAGTATTACACATAGATAAAACACTTCCCTGAATAAGAAGAGGCATATAAAGCCATTTGCAATTATGTCCTCAATAGCAGCTTTTAGTTACATAAAATAAAATAGGTCAGAATTAAAAGAGTAAATTCATTAAAACAGGGCAGTTTGTGAAAGCAAAATAAAGTCAGTACCTAAGATATAAGTACCTAGTGTAGATTGTTATCAGGGCCTCATTATTTAAAAGTAATTATTTATATCAAGAGAACACTCTTTATGGCATTTTTATTAATCTCAAAATTACTCATTCATCTAATTTATGTCTATTATATGATGTATCTATTATTATTTTAAACAGAAAATGTCCTATGTTTCTTGTTAATAAGAGATTTTCCAAATATGAGCAGTTTTTCTTCCATTTCCACTTTCCTGAATTTTACAAGGGGATTAACTTGTCTTCAGAATGTCAGTTACTCTGTGACTGACAAAGAAACTCTCGCTATTCTGGGCTCTAAAATGAAGGATGCTGAAATTTAATTTTGTCTCCTTTCTAGTTATTGATGCTAATATAGGTGACATTTGGTCACTCATCCAATGTAAAGGATGCAATCATTTGAAAACTGGTCATGGCATTTATTTCATATTGAGAAAGTGAGAGTTGAAGGTACATGAGTATATTGCCCTGTTTGAGTAGCCCTAGAAACAGAAAAAAAAAGAACTGGAAAGCTGAATAACTTGCATAATGAACAGGAAATCTTTCCTGATGTGGAATTTAAACTTCTCTTAAAGTAACCTATTTCATCTTAAAGGAATCTAGAAGGGAGAGGTAGGGCTGAACAGAGTTACTTTATAACACAAGGTCTATTTAAATAGGGTTTTTCAGGATAAAGACCCCTCCTTTCACCTCTCTTCGCAGGAACAAAGGTTGCCCATCCCCTCACTACTGCTACTACTGAGGTGAACTGCTTGGGAGGGCCCAGAGAGGAGAAGTAATTTCAGAGACACAGGAGTGTCTCAACTAAGGTGCACAGGATTGTAAGGCAAGACTCGTGGTGTGAATAGTCTGAAGTAACAATAATTATATGAGGCAACAGATGATTGAGGCCTTCATGGGACTGGGAACCAGTTCAGGTAGAATCCAGGACTCAGCAACTGGCCATTTTCTCTGAATTTTTTCTTTCTTTCTTTTCTTTCTTTTGTTCTTTTTATCTCTTTCAAAATGACTGGGGAGAACTCCAATCACAGAAAACTAATGCCATCCCCCAAATCTAAAGACCAAGTTCAGATAATCTTTTATTTTTATTTTTATTTTTTTTGCAGTACTGGGGATCAAACTCACAACCTGGCAAAGTTCAGATAATCTTTTGAATACTCCTTCATTCTTTTTTGTCCACCCTCTTCCCTAGTTTCCCAAACCTTGTGCAAACATTTTTTTTGCCCACCAGTCCTACTTCTAATTCCTTGCCAGCTGTCTTTGTTTCATTCACAATCTTCTCTAAATTTCTCCACGATGGAGTAAGAATACTCTACCAAGGAGAAATACTTTACATACAAACTCTTAATTTATGATTGGTTCTGTTATATAGCAATGGACTCTACCCCTATGGTCTAAAGCACAAAATCAATAGTTACTATAGTTTGTCAGTTTCTACATTATGCTTGATGCTATTCTTATAGCTAATTTTACTACTTTAGGTAAGATGTCATTTCTATTGTAATCAGTTGTTCTCCCTTCTGTAAAAACACTGGAATGTTCTGGATTAATAACCCTATCATGGTCCTACACCAAAGGACCAGGGACTGAGCCAAACAGATACCAACATTCTACTCTTAATTACTTGGGAAAGTAGGATCTTGTAACAAACACAAACCAAGAAACTCTACACACAGAAGGATTTTTCAAAGAACAGATTTTTCCTAGAGAGGTATTGACACTAGTGATATAGCTACCTACTACAAAATCCCACAAGGATCATCACAAAATATAGAATAAAATTTTTTTCAAAATAGAAGATGACATGATGAAAAATCTAAATGCACTCCCAGACCTTCAGCCCATACAGGACAAGTCTATGAGACAGTGATGTAGAATGAATTGGAAGACACACACCTGAAATTTCTGAAATAGTGACCAAAGTAAAGAAACAAATCTATGAGGCTATAGATGAAATCAGATCAGAAATAATCTCTCTGGTAAAAAAAAGTCAACATTTATAAAGGAGCTGCTCAGCAAATCTATGGTAGAGACAGATAAAAAATAGATGATGATAGGAAGAGGAAGTAAAAAGTGAATGATCAATATAGAAAAAAAGAATGCATGAAATGGATTCAAACAAAAATCCGGGAAATTAAAAATTCCATTGAAAGCAGATAAAACTGCTTGAACAAAACTGAAGACAGACTTTCAGACCATGAAGACAGGATCTTGACTAATGATCATGAAAGGAAAGACTTCCTAAAAATAATGAAAGACCAGGAAATAATTCAATAGCTGCAAGATGATACAAGGAAAAACAGAACAAGAATAATGGATGTCAATAATCCAGAGTCAACACAAAATACACAACCATGATCTTTGCAGAAGTAATAGTGGAAAATTTCCCAAACATGGGAAAAGAATCTGACTTCTAGATGAGTGAGGCATACAGAAATGCAAAAATCCATAATCAAAATAAATCTACTCACAGATATAATATTCAAGATTCCAGATATTTAGCACAAGGACAGAATATTAAAAACTGTTAGAGAAAAGAAACAGATCACCTACAAATGAAAATCAACCAGAATTACAGCAGACTTGTCAAAACAAACCCTGAAATCAATAAGAGTTTATGTGAAGTATTGCAATTCTAGAAAGAAACAACTTCCAAACCAGATTGATGTACCCTGCAAAACTATTTTTCAAAATTAATGGATAAATAAGATACTTTCAAGACAAAGAACAACTGAAGAAATTCATGACTGCCAAACCAATACTACAAAGGGTACTCAAAGATATGCTAGAAAGAAACAAAAATAACCACAACTACAAGAAAAACAACAGAAATATACCACCAAGCAGGGCAAGCAATTAATCAGAGGGGAAAAGTAGGAAACCAACAGTAAGAAAATAACATAATAAAGATAATCCAATAAATATCAATTAAATCATCAATATAAATCACCTCAATTTACCAATCAAAAGAAATAGACTGACAGAATGGATCAAAAAACAAGGTGCAACAATATGCTATATAATAGAAACACGTTTAACTCAAAAAAATTCATTGACTAAGAGTTAAAGGATGGGAAACAATACTCCATGCATCAGGAACCCAGAAAAAAGCAAGGGTAGCTATTTTGTTTGCAGACAATGTGAACTTCAAACCAAGAATGACCAAAAGAGATAAAAAAAAGTCCCCACAAGCTTATTATAGCAAAAATTAAAGAAGAAAATATAACAATTTTAAATATATATTCATCAAACATGGGAGCACCCAAATATATAAGACAAATACCAATAGACATGAAAAATCAAATAAGTAATGACACAATTGTCATAGGAAACCTTAATACCTATTGTCACAAAGAGATCAACTAGACAAAAAATAAGTGAAGACAAACAGAACTGATCCAATTCTGTGAACAAATGGACTTAGTAGAAGTTTATATCGTGTTCCACCCAACACCAGAATTCACATTCTTCTCAGTTGCACATGGAATATTCTCTAAAATAGACCATAGAATAACTCATAGTACATGATTAAGTAAATGCAAAGGAATTGAAATTATGCCATTCATATTATCTGACCATAGTGCAGTAAAATTGGAAATTTATGTAAAAGAAACTGCAAAATCTCCATAAACACATGGAAATTCATTACTACTCTCCTGAACAACCAAGGGTGACAGACAAAATTTTAAAAAATTAAAAATATCTACAATCAAATGAAAATGCAAATCAAATTATGGGAACCTGTGAAACACAATAAAAGAATCCCTAAGAGGGAAATTTATAGTGGTGAATTGTCATATCAAGAAAACAGCACAAGTATGAGTAACCAACCTAATGCTGCATCTGCAGCTTCTAGAACAAAAAGAGCAAGTGAAGCCCAAAGCCAATTCAAGGGAGAAAATTATAAATATCAGAGTGAAAAGAAATACAAATGAGACCAAGAAAAAAATACAAAGAATTACTGAATTGAAGAGTTGGTTCTTTCAAGGAATAAATAAAATTGATAAATCCCTAGCCAGCCTTATCAAAAAAAGGAAAGAAAAGACTGAAACTCGTGCAATAAGAAATGAAAAGGGTGAAATCACTACAGATCCTGCAGAAACTCTGATGATTATCAATACCTACTTCAAAAATCTTCAGTTCCATAGGATAGAAAACTCAGAAGTATGGACAGATTCCTAGAAAAGTATGAATTACCAAAGGTGAATCAAGAAGATACAAAAATTTCGAATAACCAAGTATCAGTTAATGAAATTGAAAATGTAACTAAAAATGTACCAACAAACAAAAGCTCAGGTCCTGATGGACTCATGACTGAATTATACAAGAAATTAAGAGAACATTTAATGTGAATATTCTTCAAACCCTTTAATGAAATTGAAAGTAAAACAATAGTACTTAAATCATTCTTGGTGGCAAGTATTACCCTGACATAGAATGCAGCAAATCATAAAGAAGATTATGTACCATGACCAAGAGAGATTCATCCCAGAAATTCAGGGCTGATTCACCAAATGCAAATCAATGAATGTAATGCACCATTATCAACAGAGCCAGAAACAAACTCACATGATCATCTCAGTAGGTGCAGAAGAAGCTTTTGATAAAGTCCAACACTCATGCATGATAAATATCTTACAGAAAATTAGAATAGATATTTTTTCTTCAATCTGAAAAAGGCAATCTATAACAATCCAACAAACAACATCATACTAAAAGCACAAAAACTGAAAGTTTTCATGCTAGAATCAGGAACAAGAGAAGGATGTTCATTATCACCAATTCTATTCAATATAGTTCTGGAAACACTAGGCAGAACAATTAGATATGAGTGAGAAATAAAGATTATCAGTATAGGAAAGGAAAAAGTTAAATTACCATTATTTGCAGATGACATGATATTCTACGTAGAAGTCACCAAAAACTGCACCAAAAGACTTTTAGAATCAATAATCAAATTCAGTAGCATAGCTGGGTATAATGTAAATACTCAAAAATCAGTAGCACTCCTGTAAAGAAACAACAAATTTAGTGAGAGAGAAATTAGGAAAACTGATCCTTCACAATAGCATCCAGAAAAAAATGTAACACTTAGTAATCAACTTGACTAATGAAATAAAGCATCTATGCATTGAAAATTACAGCACTATAAAAATGATGGAGGAGGATATCAGAAAATGGAAAGATATCCCTTTTCCATGGACAGGAAGAAGCAACATTGTGAAAATGATCATACTCCCAAAACTGTTATACAGACTTAATGAAATCTCAATCAAAGTACCATTAGCATTCCTCACAGGTCTAGAGAACACATTCCTAAAATTAAGTTGGAAACAGAAGAGACCTTAAAAAGCAAAGGCAATTCTGGACAACAAACACAAAGTGGGAGACAGCACAACCCCAGAACTGAAATTATACTACAAAGCTACTGTGATAAAATCAGCATGGTATTGGCAAAAAAACAGATCTGAGGATCAATGAAACAGATTACAATATGTAGTCAAAGCTACAAACACATTCAGTCACTTGGTCTTTGACAAAGAGGCAAAACATGTTCACTGGAAGAAAGATAGACTCTTTATTAAATGATTCTGGAAAAAATGGTTATCCATATGCCAAAGACTTAAACTAGACCCATGCCTATCACAATACATTAAAGTCAAAATGGATCAGAGTCCTAAATATTAAAACAGAAAAACTAAATCTACTGGAAGAGAAAGTAAGTAGAAATCTTGAAGACATAGGAGCAGACAAAGATTTCATGAACAAAACCAAACTGCATGGGAAGTACTTCAAAGAATTAACAACTGGGATCTCATTAAAAAGTTTTTGAACATCAAAAATAATATCCAACAGAGTGAAAAGAAAAATTTTAGCCAACTGCCCCTTAGACAAAGGACGGCTGTCTTGAACATATAAACAATTGAAAAACTTCAGCACCTCCAAATTCAAAGATCCAATTCAAAAATGGGTATCTGAGATGGATATATACTTCTCAGATGAAGAAATACAAATAGCAAATAAATATATTAAAAAATGTTCACCATCACTGGTAATTCAAGAAATGCAAATTAAAACAATATTTAGATTTCATCTCATCCCAGAAAGATTGAATATCATTAAGAAATCAACCAATAACAAATACTAGAGAGGCTTGGGGAAAAAGTAACCTTTCTCCACTGTTGGTGAGAGTGCAGACTGGTACAACCATTGTGGAAATCAGTGTTGTGGGTTGCGTTCCTGTGTCCCTGCCAACTCTCATGTAATCATGGCATGAGCGCGGCTGAGTCTGGTGTTCGTGATTGGTTTGTTGTCTGGTGCTAGAATTGATGATATGAGTATTGCATCCTTCAGGGGTGGAGCCAACATACAGTGTAAGGGCAGGAGGAAGGCGTGTCTTTCTTGCAGGTTCACCTTGCTGTTGTGGAGGTCATGAATGGCTGCCCAGCCACACCATGCTGCCTTGGAGACAACTGAGTATTGACTGAAACCCCCAAGAACTGTAAGAAATAAATCCTTTCTTCCATAATTTTGGGTGCCAGGTATTCTGTCTCAGTAATGAGAAAAAAGTAAACAAGACAATCTGTGTGGATATTCCTCAAAAAACTAGGATTAGAGATTCCATTCCACCTACCTGTTCCTTTTTTGGATATTTTCCCAGAAGAATTAAAAACATCATACTACAGTGATATATGTGTATCCACATTTATAGCAGCACACTTTGTCTTATCTAAATATTGAAAACAACCCAAATGCCCATCAACGGAGGAGTGCATGAATAAAGATGTGATACTTCTATATAATGCAGTACTACTCTGCTGTAAAGAAGGATAAACTTGAGTCTTTTATAGGTAAATGATGTAACTCAAAACCATACTCATAAATGAAACAAATCAAACTCACATGTGAACATCATATTATCTCCCTAGTGTAAGATACTGGAAAAGTGAATAGGATTGAAAATCTACTACAGACATTGTGAAAGGGAAAGAAACTTCTCAAAAGGAAAAAAGATAAAACAACTGGGATGAGTTAAAGGAGAAAAGAAGGAAGGGAAAAGAAAAAACAAATATATATCTATATATCTATATATATATACATGCATATATACATACAAAATATAGCTGAAATAGTTATACTAAGAATTTCTTTCAGTTCATTAAAAAGACTTTTGTTTATATTGTTTGATCATTTTTTCATACCTATATCTTGCAATCTGAACAAGTAATTTGAAGATAGCAATATATAATATATTAACCCTTATTAATTTCCTGTTACTTTGATTTGAAACTCTGTGTCATTGTTTTTATTTTTTCTTTAAAATAAAAATAAATAGATAAATAAGTAAATGAATGAATACATAAGTAAATGGAGTTTTTCTGTGAAGAATTACTTGCTATTGTTTCCTCTTATTTGGGAATGCCACAGTTAGAGAACAGTTTTAAATTGTTCTTTCTGATATTATTTTCTAAACTTTGAGTAATTTAGCAGACAACAAAATTAGTGTGACCATCACTGCACTATTCTTTGTTGAAACTGGCATGGAAATAGCAGTGTGAAATTGAGGACAACCATCATTCTAGGTGGTAGCCCACATTGAGGCAAGTGGCAGACCATGGTAAGGCTGGTGTGACAGGCAGATTAATGGCCCTTGGCAGATCCCCATGTTCTTATCCCTCCATATTTTTAATATATTACGTTATATGCCAAAAAAGAATCTGTAGATGCGATTAAGGATCTCCGAATAAGGAGATGTATCCATTATTATCTGAGTGGGGCTTAAATATTTTCTTATGACCCATTAAAAGAGGGAACCAAAATGAGAAAGACACAAGAAGAGGCAGTGCTGCTCTTTTGAAAAAAGGAGGAAGGGACCCTGAACCACGCAGCACATAACTTTTAGAAGGTAGAAAAGGAAAGGGTACAGATTTTCTTCTAGGAGCTCTAGAAGGAATGACGATAAACTTGAGGCATTCATAGGTGAAGGGGGTCTCCTTGAAACCATAATAGTAAGTGAAATAAATAAGACAAAGAATCTTAATAATCACCTAGTCTCTTTTTCATGAGAAATAAAAAAAAAACACAAAGAACAAAATAAAAGATAGATAATAGGAAGCTGGGAAATCTTTTTGAAATGGGAAGGGGAAATAAGAGATGGATGATGCAGAGAGGGAGGAGAGGGAAAGGATACAAAGAATATTGAAGAAAAATGGAAATAGAGTTTTTGCAAATATAAAGGAAGCCAAGAATTGAAAGAAGCAGGGAGGGATGGGAGGGGTTGGGAACCAAAAAGAATTACCATGTGTTCATGTACATGTTCCAGCTCCCTATGATGATTGTAACCATTATGTGCTGCAATAAAATTAAGTAAATAAAAAAGCTTTGAAAACTCACTTTGTATATCTGACCTTCAGATTTATAAGGGAACACATCCATATTGTCTTGAGACAATAAATTTATGGTTGTTTGGTATAGCAACAATAGGAAGTTTATATAACCCAGAAAGGCAAGGATGATAATAAATGTAGAAAAGCAGATGCTAAAAATGAACAATTCCTAAGTGGAAGCAAAAATTCCATAGTCCCAGAGATCTACTAGAGGGAATTTAAAGTTGTGAGCATTGTGACTTCATTTTGAGACTCAAGACACAGGTTCATAAATATAAAATGATATAGCCATGATAGAGATTGTTTTGTCAGGAAATAATTAAAATTTCCCTGAAATTCTATTTAACATTTTAGTGTCATCTGTAAAGAGAACTTTGTACATAAGCATATGATCATGTCTAAAATGATGCACAGTTTAAAGGTAAAAATCAGTAACAACCTACTGGCAACAACCTAAGTTCCTGCCAATAGAAGAATGACTAATAATAATGTGATAAGGTTATAGAATACGGTGACGAAATTAAAAAGAAGAAAATAAATCTTAATGTTCAGATATGTAAAAATCATAAAGGAGTATTTTTCAATGAAAAGTAGAGTGTAAAAATGAAATGCACAATATGATATCATTGGTATTAAATGCCTATATATCCTTAGGAATGCTGTAAAAGCAAAATATGACAGCATGCCTGGCTTTGAAAATTAATAAGGACTTCATTATTGTAGTAAATAATGATAATGGTAATAATAATAGCAAGATCACCTTGATTCTAGTCATCAGGATAATAGAACTTGAATATTTCTTATAAATCTTAAATACTTAACAAAACAATATTTTGTTATGCTGATCTCTGACAATACATTCTGTGATCCTTATTAATATCATAATCTTGTGAGAAACTTGATCTCTTCTACCATGATTAGACTCAAGTAAACTGAGTAAGGAAATCTTTATTTTTTTTTCTTTTAAATGTGTGTTGTGTCTGTGTTTGCCCTGTCAGTTTTGAAAGTTGTCTTCTTTTTGCATTAATTACTGAAAACCTTTTCATTTGTAGATCTTTATTTGGATGAAAATATTTCCAATCATAAACTCTTGGGGTCCCATGAGATGTGGATGGCGTATAAGGACACAGATGCCAAAAGGAAGCCACTATTGTGATTCTTCATGTTAGCCCACTCTGTGTGTTCTAGACCAGAGAGTACTTTTAGTTTTAATTTTATACCTTTTTCTCTTTTGTTTGGCCAAATTCACTCTGCAGAACTAGTTTTTCCCTTACCTCTTCACCCTGAAATTTCAAATAAACTTTTGGCATCATTAAAAAAAAATAGCAAGCATGGCATAACTTAAAATAACAACAGTGTGTTAGTCAAATTGGATTGAAATCTTTTGCAAACATTTAATTTTTAATAGGGGAATCTAATTTAAATGAATTTTATAAAAAAATCTTACAAATGATTTTAACATGTAACATTGTATATAAATATGTTTGTTTGTTTGTTTGTTTTTGTTTTTTGTTTTTTTTTTGGTACTGGGGATCGAACTCATGACCTCGCGCTTACCAGGCAAGTTCTTGAGCCACTGAGCTAGATCCCCAGCCCTACAAATATACTTTTGAAAACTATATATTGAGCTGATAAATTATACTATTTTCCTCCTTAGATCAAAAATAAAGTGGCAATAATGCTAATCGGAATTTACAGTATGCTTTCAGTTTTCTCTTCTTTGTATTTATTACTATGGAACAGAAATTATGGAGGAAAGAGAGACAATATTCAAAGAGAAAAAACTGTGGAATTTGAATTCTCAAAGGAAACTGCTGCTTTGAAGCAAGGAACTGTTGCTCAAAGTATGTCTAATTAGAATGAAGCCACTCTGCTGGGTGAAAGAAAAAGTGTTCCTAAGTGCCAGTTCCAGTTCAGCCACAATCCTCTGTTATCCCAACTTGTGCTTTAGATATGCTCAGAAACTTTCCTCCAGAAAAATGCACACACTGCTGATGCCTGAATTGCAGAAAGAATTTAAGCAGTACTGTATGATACTTTCAAAACCAGACCATTAGTAAAGATCAATAAGCTACACAGTACATTCAATCCTGTAAACCCATTGGGGAAAAATGCCATTTCTTGCTTATGTGAATTTAAACAAATCTCTTAACTTTATGCTTCATAATCCTTCTATATATATGTTTGTACATCTCTTAAAGATTTCTGGGAAGACTAAACTAGGTAGTGTGCTTAAAGCATGCATGCAGATTCAATTAACATATAATTAGAGGGCCTTAAATTAGTCTCCTTTCTCGAGCCCCTCTAAAGATTTTACTTATAAAGTAAACTAAAGATAGACTAGTGAAAACTTCTAGTGTTATACATGTGGAAATTGAAGAGGAGAAAGGCTAAGGCACTTAATCAAAGCCAAAGAAACGTTACAAAACCAATAATAAAAGAACAGATTTTTTATATTTAAACATGACAAAGTTTGAATTATCCAACGGTTTTGATGTAGGTACTTGTTCTTTTCCTTCTTTTTTTTCTTAAGGAAAGATACTGAGATCTTCCCCAATTCATACTCTTGCTTGGATGATATTGGTGCCTTGATACCACATCAATCAATTGGTTGATTCAACTGTTGGTCTAACAATGCAGGGAGGTCTATTGTTGAATACAAAAGATGGCAAATACTGATGGAAGAAGAAAGGATTTTGCCTAGTTAAGGATTCTCAAACTTGACACTGCTTTGCAAGGCCAGAGGCAGGTTTTAAAAAGAACCCTGCTAGCCAGGCGTGGTGGCGCACGCCTTTAAATCCCAGCATTCAGGAGGCTGAGGTAGGAGGTGCGTTGTGAGTTCGAGGCCTGTTTGGGCTACAGCGCGAGCGCAAGGCCGGCCTGAGCTACATAGTATGACCCAGCCTCAAAAAGTTAGGGCCCGGAGTTTGGCTCAGTGGCATAAGCGACTGTCTGGCTGGCATAAGGCTGTGAGTTTGATCCCCGGTGCCCCAAAAGAACTCTGCTCCTTTCCATTTGTCCTTCTCTTCTCACTCCTCCTTTATTACAGTCCTTATCCTTTGGAGCACTGTAGCATTATCAGTGAGGTCCTATTTTTTGTTTTTAAAATGGATTCTCACTCTGTTGCCCAGACTGGACTTTAATTTACGATCCTCTAGCTTCATCTTGGCCAGTGGCTGAGATTATAGGCAAGTGCCACTTCACACAGCTAAATAGCTCTATGTGTTTATGATAACTTTGTGAGCATCCTCTAGGGGATTCCAGGGTGAAATCTTTGGATATACTGAGAGAAGAGAGGACAAGAGGATTCATGTCTTCAAAAGTAATTATAGGCTTTATACTATGCAAAAGTAGTAAGTGCCAAAAATGGCACTTATGCAATCATTTGGTTTTCAGATTTTTTTGACTTTATAAAGCTAAACTATTTATGTATTTTAATACTATTACTATTCAGATGAAAATGCTAAGTAACAATTTGACCACAGCACATTATATACATGCATCAAATTATAACATCATACACTATAACTATGTACACTTATGTATCAATTAAAAATAAAAATGGGGTCAGAGATACAGCTCAGTGGCACAGCATCTGCCTGGTGAGGGCAAGGTCATGAGTTCTATTCCCAGTACCAAAATAAATAAATAAATAAATAAATAAATAAATAAATAAATTTCTGATATGTGGTTACTGCCATCTAGAAATTTTAACTTAGCCTGGATTCTGGCTCTGGCTTTTACTCATTCTATGTGATCCTAATGGGTTACTTGAAATTGAGAATCATCACTGCATTTTATGGCAATTTGTCTACCATCATACCTAATAAAGCAAAAAGAGTCAAATTTTAAAATTCACCTATCAGCAGGTTTGCAACTCAAGATTTGTGAATATCTTTCTGTTGTTGGTTTTCTACTGCTTCTGTTTAATTGTTTGCCCTGCTTTGTGGTTTCATTTTGCTATTTTTCTTGTGATTGCAGTTATCTTTGTCTCTTTCTAGAGTGTATTTCAGTACTCTTTGTTGTGTTGGTTTGGTGGCCATGAATTTCTTCAGTTGTTCTTTGTGGTGGAAGTATTTTATTTCTCCATCAATTTTTAAAGATAGTTTTACAGGATACATCAATCTGGGTTGAAAGTTATTTTCTTTCAGGATTTGAAATACTCCACTCCAAGCTCTTCTTGATCTGAAGTTTTGTGTTGAGAGGTCTGCTGTGATTCTGATAGGCTTTCCTTCATAGGTCATCTGTTCCTTTTCTCTGACAGCTGAGTGAACATTTACATTGATTATGGTTAATTGAGGTTCTGTATGCCTCACCTATTTGTATATCATATTCTCTCGGCATGGTTGGAAAATTTTCTTCTATTATTTCTGCAAATAGTCTTCACAGGTCATTCGTGTTGAACCCTGCTTTTTCATTGATAGCTATCAATCTTATATTGTTTTTCTTTGCATCATCTTGCAGCTTTTGATTTGTTGTTTCCTGGTTCCTTGTTATTTTGAGAGATCTTTTCTTTTGTGATCATAAGCTTCCATGCTGTTTTCAAGTTTTAAGTGTCTATCTTCAGCTTCATTCAAGTGGTTTTGCCAGCTTTCATTGGAATTTTTAGTTTCCTGAATTTCCCTTTAAATCTGTTTCATGCATTCTAATTCTGTCTTATATTTTTCATTCAAAGTTTCCATCATTTTATGTTCCTTTCTTTTTTATCTAGATTTTCTTTATATACACAGCATTTCTTTCATAATGTTTGTTATTTCATTTTTTACCTGAGAGATTATTTTTGATCTGATTTCCTCTATACCTTCATGGAGTTGTTTCTTTACTTCAGTTGCCATCATTTCAGAAAGTTCAACTGTGCAATTTTTAGTGTCATCCATTTCAGTGTCTCTTGGTTTTTTTTCTTGGTGGGCTGGAGGACTGAGACTACATCTTGTCATTTTCCTCTGGGACCTATGTGACTGGTCAAACAACCTCCTAATGGATTGCACTGGAATGCTGGACTGGACAGAGCTTCAATCCTCCAAAATCCCTATGGCTAGCTGGGGCACACTCCCAAAATATGGTGCTGGATCCTTGTGCTCTCTGACCTGTGAGGCTGGCCACGTATGTTGGGTTGCTCTGGTATGGTGAGCTGGGCAGAGCTTGCATCCTCCCTGCAGCTAGCAGGGGCACACCCCAGGAGTGTGTTGCTGGCGCCTTGAACCTGGCTGAGTGTGGTTTAGAACCTCTGCAACTGAGTAGACTAGCAGAGATGCACCCCCGTGATGTGGCACTGGGTCCTTGCAACTGACTGTTTGGAGTTCAGAACCTCCAGGACCCAGGCTGCTAGGTGGAGGGTGCCCCTGGAGTGTGGCATCACCAGGACCTTGTATCTGACTGTGAGGATTTCAGAGCCTCTGAATCACGGGGCTAGCCAGAGCACACCGCCAGCATATGGTGCCAGGACCTTGCTCTTGGCTGGGTGGCGTTCAGAACCTCTCAAACCTGCCATGTGTCTAGTTGAGTTGCACCCCTGAACTATGGAGTTGGGTCCTTGTATTCTGATGTACAGAGTTCAAATTCTCCAAGAACTGTCAGCTATGATGGTTGCTCCCTGATGAGCAGCTCTGGGGCTCTGGAGTGGGCTGGGATTAGTACCTCTGTGATCTGTGAGGCTGACCAGGCATTCCCCTGATGGATTACACTGGAATGTTGGACTAGGCAGAGCTCAGATCCTCTGTGCAGCTAGCAAGGATGCACTCCAGGAGTGTGGCGCTGGGGCTTTACATCTGGCTCTGCATTTTTTCATTTATTTAAAAATGATAAAAAAAGATAAGATAAAATGGTGAATTTTAGATTGTATGAAATTTATCACAATAAAAATTGCCCTACTACAACAAAAACCAAGTGTCTTATAACCAGACAGACGTGAGTTCATCTCCACAATTCTCTGGTGTGTAAACATGTGCCAAGTGCTCAATTCCTTGATGTGTGAACATGTGCCAAGTGCTCCATTTCTTTTTCTTTTTTTTTTTTTTTTTTAACAGCAGTAGGGATCGAGCTTACAACCTCACGCCTGCCAGACAGGTGCTTAAGTCACTGAGCCAAACTCCCAGCCATAGTTTATTGAGGCAGGGTTGCGCTACGTGGCTCAGGCTGGCCTTGCGCTCGAGTTGTAGCCCAAGCTGGCCTCAAACTCACAATGCTCCTCCTACCTCAGCCTCCTGAGTGCTGGGATTAAAGGCATGCACCACCACGTGTGGCTCCAAGCGCTCCATTTCTTGTGTCTGCTTCTTGCTCTGTAATATAGAGATTAACAGATCCAAGCTGAAGTTTGGGAAAACACATTGGCCAGGGCTCAGATATAACTTTTATTCAGTAATTATAATATTTGAATCTCCTACATTTTCTCTGCAACTTCCTTTCAAAGGTAAACTTTCTTTATGACTTATTTGAATATTGTGCAGGATTGGCATATATATTCAGTTCATTGTTAGCCCCTCTGTGTCCACACAGTGTGTGTCTGTTGCATCACACTCTGGTTTTTCTTGATATGTTGTCTGGCTGACTCCTCCCTCAGTCTGTCTTGAGTTTCAGATAGCCTGGTTTTCAGTTGATTGGAGGACCACTTTGTTATTCAGGGTTGGCAGTTTCTTATTGGATAATTCTCCATAGCTTAACTTCAATCACAATATATAATTCAGCAACAACCACTTGTTATTGATATCTGTGCCTAAGCATATTATTGACCAAAAACATTTTCAAGTGCATATGACAAGTCAAACCTCAAACTCCAAGTATGAGAAATACAAATTATTGTCTTACCCTTCTTCCTCAAATTGAACCATTTTCCCAATGTCTGAACTTCATTTAACAAAAAAGTTTCAATATAACTCACAAAATAAAACATGAAAGAGTATCTTAATGCTTTGCTATGAATCATCATCATATTCTACCAGTCAAGTTTTCATGCGTTCATGTAAGACATAAAATATATCCATCTCTGTTTATAGAACCAAACAAGTGCTTGCTTAAATAATGTATCATCTCTGTTTAGAGAACCAAACAAAAATTCACTTAAATATGGGAATATGCAGGTCAAAAAACTAGATTATGAAATCAAATATAAGAATAGATTTTATCACTTTTAAGCCAGGTGATTTCGTCCTGTTAGGAATCCTAAATGGATTTTGATTTTCTCATCAGAAAAATAGGATAACATACATATTACCTGCTTTTGTGAGGAATAAATGAGATAACATATAAAACTATTTAATAGCATATTCTGGTATATGACAAGTGCTATGATCTCTCTAAAATTCTTGTGGAAATTTAATCCCCATTGTAATGGCATTAATATGAGGGATCTTTGGGGGAAATGATTAAATCAAAAGTGCTCTGCGTTCATGAATGGACTAGTACCTTAAAAAGTAGTTTAAATAAACAAGTTTAGTACCCTTTTTGCTTTTCTACTCTTCTACTATGTAAGGATACACCTTGGCAAAATGCAATAAAAAATTGGATCTTTGGATAGACAGAGCACCTCACCAGACAGCAAACTTACTATAATCTTGATCTTAGTGTAAAATAGTTAGCAATAAGTGATTGTCCTTTGTGAATTATCCACTTGGAGGTTATTAAGGTTTTTTATTTAGAGCAGCACAAATAGACTAAGACAAATATCCAGTTCAGTGAATCTTGTGCTTACTAAGTTTGACCATTCTCTTTGCAGAAGATATTCCACGTCCTATTAACACTTTTTTGGTTTTAGAGGTTCTGAGCCTTTATCCTGAAGGCATAGAGTTTATTTCTAATCAGGGTAAATAGAAGGGCCTGTCAAGGCCTTAAGGATGGAAACAGTAATGAGGCTCTCTGCCAAGGTACAAGGTATTGTCTAGCCAATTGAAGAGTGGCAGATGACCAGAAGGGAGCCAGCAATTCCAGTTACTCCTATCTACTGCTTCCCTGTGAACATGAACAGAGCTCATGTCGGAAGACCTGAATCATCCAAGACAGAGCTTCATACCTATCTTCCTCATCACATTCAACTTCTTTTTCATTCGTGAGGGGGTCTTTTTATTCAGTACTGGGAATTGGACCTAGGGCCTCTATGCTGACCTACATCCCCAGCCTTTTTTGTTTTCCTTTTGAGACAGGGTCTCTCTAAGTCACTAATTTCTGTATGTTGGGCTCAAATTCATAAGCCTCCCATACTAGCCTCCCAGACTTCTGAGATTACAGTTGTGTGCCACCATGAGCAGTCACTCTTATTAACCAGTATTGTTCTGCTGCTTCTCAAGTTTCTGACCTAATTTTAGTCTGGAATAATGAATTTCAATCTTACCTCCACACTAAAATCTCCTGGGGAGCTTTAACAAATGCTAACACACCTTGGGCCTTACAGAAGAACAATTAAATTAGGTTTTGGAGATGGGATTCCAGACATGAGTATTGTTTAAATGGTTTTTAAACAAAACAAAACAAAACAAAGCAAAACAAAACAAAACACTGAGTGATTCCAATCTGCAGGAGATGTAATGCATCATTGATCTAAAGGCTTGTGTCACAAAAGTGTGGTTGGGGAAAGCAATATTACCATCAAATGGGTGTATTTTAGAAATTCAGCATATTCCAACCTTGTTTCATACTTATCGGATCAGAATCCACAATTCTTTTATTTGGCACCGGGGATCAAACTCACAACCTCACGCCTACCAGGCAGGTGCTTAAGCTGCTGAGCCAAACTCTTGGCCCTAGTTTTCTGAGGTAGGGTCGCACTATGTAGTTTGGGCTGGCCTTCCACTCTCTTTGTAGCCCAAGTCAACCTTGAACTCACAACACTCCACCTACCTCAGCCTCCTGAGTGCTGGGATTAAAGACGTGTGCCACTACACCTGGCTCAAAATCCACAATTTAACAAGATACTCAAGTGGTTAATATTTGAAAATCACTGATTTAGAACAATTATTCCTCATACTAATATTAGTTGAAAGATCAGGTATTTTAGTGGATTTTAGAAGACAGGAAAATATGACAGGCTTGTAAGTGAGTAAAGAGGGCCTGGGCGAGGAGGATAGAGGGGAAGAGACAGATACAGGTTATTGACTGATACAAATAATACAAAGATATACCTGAATGTGCTAGAAGGTAAAGAAGACCTCATTTAATATGTATTTGTCATTTTGAATCCTTGGTAACTACCCTGCAGGAGAGTCTTCAATTATCCATACTTCTTGGTATTCAGGCCTTTGTAAAGTCTCCTTATACTCTGAATTAGGGCAGGCTAATACGATCAATTCAATATGGAAGAAGGGCTGATACTGTCTTTGAGGCTAGACAATAATTGCAATTTCTGGTTGGCTTCTTGGATAGTTGGTTCACATGAAAATCAGATGTTGTGCTATTGTATCAAACAAGCATTACAAGTAGAAGAAGAACTGTATGCCCCAACCCGCCACCAACACCGGTAACTAATACCAAATTGCTAGCAATGTGAGACACCTCAGAAGTGAACTTTTCACTTTTAGTTGAGCTTTCAGGTGGCTAAAGTTCCTGCCAATGTTTAGCTGTAATCACATGAAAAGGAAATGATCACAAGACCTCTAACCAAATTCTTAACCTGCAGAATCCATAAGCATTGTAAATGTTTATTTTACACTGCTAAGATTTGGATTTATCTGTATTGCACCATTAGATAAGGAGCAGAGTGGTTGGTACCTGAAAATAGGTGCCGCCACAACAAAACTCTGAAATGTAGCAGTGGATTTGAAACACACTGTGTAGACATGTGGAAGAGCCTTGAAAAGATTGTTAACAGAAATGTGATGACCTTGAGGATGTCTGCCAGTGAGATCTCATGGAAAAGTGAGAATATTCAGTATCTCCGGTAATCAATAAAACTAAAAGTCTAATTTTCATTGTTTTTATCAAAGTAGGGAAAAGCTTAGTTTGTATAAATATATGAGTGTATTTCATGGGAGTAGATTGCAAATTTGTTAGTAAAATATCCTCTATAATTTTAAAAGAATTAGCCCTTGTACTATAAAATACAGTGAAGTAAAACATCAAACCAGGTTCCTTGATACTCACAAATCTACAGACAGGAAACAAACAAAAAAACAACTGAACTATAAACATAGACTACTTTTATATATATTAAAAAATGATGATCCAGGTGGGGAGCCAAAAACCCAGAAAGTAGAAACAAGAATAATTCTTAAGTAGTAGGAATGAGACCTGAGCATGTGCCAGACTGGATTTCAGAATTGCTACAGACCAGTGAGTATCATATATTCAATTTTTAAACTGAATTGTCTATGGTAGTTATCTTGTTCATTCATTCAATCATTGTACATTGCTTGTGTAGAGGCAGACACTTGGTTTTGAGTCCATAGTTTCTAAAACAGAACCACTGCACTAGAAGATATGGACTGAAGAAATCACAGCTAAACAGCACATATACACATCGACTAGATCCAGATGATGAGATTCTAGATCTTGATCTTATCTCTGTTACTGACATGGGTGTATTTTGGCTAGATATGAATATATTGTTCACAAGAAGGATATGAAATATTATGGCCAGAGAGTCTTCTGTAGCAAGTGAAATTTTTTTTCAAATATAGCTATGCGCGTGCACACACACACACAAACACACTTGTTTTTCTGTGTGCTTTTCTTACAGTGTGACTGACATACTTATCATAAAGAAGTGAAAAGGTAAGTAAGTATTCCATCTTTTGAATGTGGCAAGGATCTTGAGGATGCTCCAAACAACAGAGTATGTTAAAAGCAATACTGTGTGACTTCTAACTCTGGATCAGGAAATATTACAACTTACTCTGGCTCTCTTACTCTTTGAGATGTCTTCTTTCGGATCCAAACCTCTGTGTTGCAAGAAAGCCTAAACAAGACCATGTGATTGTGTAGAAAAGAACTGAGACTTCCAGACAACAGCGTCAAGCACTTGATCTTTGGGTGAGTGATTCTTTAGAAGATACAAGGCTCCAACATGTAAGTCTTCCACATCCACGTTTTAGGTCAGGAAAAACTCTCTTTATCCTATCTGAATTTCTGATACATAGAATCCTTGGGCATAGTAAATGTTTGTGCTACATCACCATGCTTTGAATGTTTTGTTAAGCAACCATAATAACTACAATGTAGCTTGTAGCAGTTTCTTTTGAGCATCTGGAGTTGAGACTACAGGAAGTAAAGGTTCACTGTAATTTTTAGTGGTAATAATTTTGCTAAATTCTATATTCATTACTAAAATGCAATCATAAATAGAAACTGAAGTTATTGCAAAATGACTACTAGTTTGTGATATATTTTAGGTAAAATATACATAAATAATTAAAAATTTGGTTCAAATGACTTTGTATTTTGGGTAATGGAAGAATGAAATAAATAAAGGTATTATCCTTATAAAGAAAGATCTAAGCAGAATAGGTGACAATGTCAGAATATGAAAGTGAGAGTGAAGCTTTCTTTCAATAATTCAGTAATGATTATATAGATGAAAGGAAATGTACAAGAGCTTTTTTGTTTGTTTCTTTTTCCATAGAGAACAGGGCATGAGGGAATGTGGTGGAAACTGGAGCAGCGAGAATTTGGGTCATAAATTAGGAAGCACTGCCTAACTATAGGAGATGTGAAATACTGAATACATTATTAAGATATCTTCTTATCTAATAAAGTTTAAAGATACATCATAAAAAATTACTTCTACTTCTATAAATTTGGAATTTATCAAATATACTGATATAAAGTATTTATTGACAACAGTGAATCTCTTGTTTGCTTTATAGTTTTTTGCAACAAACATACAAATTCTAGTCCATTACCGAAATCTTCAATTAATTTTACAGTGTCTGATGTAGTGCAAAACACACAACACGCAGTCAAAACTTCTAATTTATGCCTCTGCCTTTCATTACCTAGCTCTGTGACTCTGTTTCAGTCATATAGCTTCTCACAATTTTAGTTTCTCTATACATAAAATGCAACATATACCTGAGCTCTTGCCTTACAGGCTTGTTGTTCAAATCAAAGCAAATAATAAATAATAAATGTTCCATGTTGGTATATAGTCTGTATAAAGGGAGAACATCTTGTGGACTAGAATGGAATCAGACTGTATGTGCTCTGAAAACATAGCCATACTTTTTTATTAATGCATGATCCTTTAGACACGGTGGATATCTTCGTATATAAACTCACTCAGTTTATGAATCCCTAAGTCAAACTATACTGAAATAAGCAGAGATTTTTGTGTATGAGAATATTGATTGGACTCTTATTTTTACTGTAGTTTAGGGCAAGTCAAACATAGTCTGTAACCTTAAAAAATGATAATATATTACTTACAATATAAGTGATCCTTTTTTTATTTTTGTTTCAGGAATTGAACTGAGGACCTCACACTTGCCAGGCAGGCCTTGTGCCCTTGAGCTATATCCCTAGCCCAAGTGTAGGATCTAAGTAATATGCCACATCTAAAAATGCCTTACCAGCTATGTAATGAGTTTGACTTATAATTTCCCTAATATTTCCCAAATGGTGAACAAAGTGCTTATTGGAGAAGTTTGGTAAAGAGATGTCATTGTTGAGAAGGAACTCAGATCATAACAGAATTTATTTTCCTAAAATTTGTAATGGTATTGGTCTTTCTTCTGCTGCATGGAGTAATATGACTAAAAATATCACTTCCTCCAAAACATAGGATTTCAAAATATTTGGAGATGGCTATCATATCTCTTTATGAAATCTTTTCAAGACAAAAATCCACTTTTCTCTAAAGTACTGCACCCTATGTAAAGGGAGTTGTCTAGATTTGCTCTGGTGTTTCTCTAAGATTATTTCTGATGTGTGATGTCTAGAATGGGTCAGAATTCTTCAGCGTGTTCAGGCTACCATACATAACTCCTTTGAACTTGACTCTAAGTACTCTTGGTTGTGATTATATATTTTTCCATATTATAGTAATAACAATAGTACTTGCAGTGAATGCTCATTTCATGCCATGCATGCTACATATTTTAATCTTCAAAAATTCTATGTATTTTTTATACTGTTTAGGGAGCTAAACACTCTCAAACTCACAAGTTCACAAAGAAAGCAGGGTGTGAAAAAGTGGATATTTGTATATAGTTTTGCCTGAGGCCATTCCATACTGCCTTACACAGAAGTTGAGGCAATGTCAATTTGCTGTCCAAAATATGAAGATGAATTTCTCTTCATGTACAGTTAAAGTGATGTTACCTTGATTTGTGAAAAATTTTCAAGTACTATCAAGATATTTGAAAAGCTATTCCTGTCTCTAAATACAGTGGACACTATATAACCTATAAATCAATATACATTCTGTCTGTATATGTATCAAGTCCACTGGCAAAGCAGAAGTGACTAGGTAGATCATTAGAGATACCTCTCCATTGTAAAAGGTGAAAGATTTATATGATCTGAAGAGATCTGAAGAGAAACCAGAGTATGATACCTCTCTATTGTGAATAATTCAACACTTGGTATCCTTTAGGTCTGATTGTTCAAATACTGTAAATTCAATTTAACTGTTTTTATCCAGACTACATTCCTTCATCAAGCCAATAATAATAATACAAAGAACACAAAGAATAATACAATAATAATAATACAAATACTATGCTAAAACTATCTAAATGATGTCCATGAAGAGCTCTTTATTTCTAGACTCAAGATTCATGTTGATTTATGGTCAATCAAATAAAAGATTCAAAAATGGCAAATCATAAGAAAACTATGACAATTTCTGTAACATCCTAGGGGAGTTACTTTAAATTTTGACTCCAGATAAGAAATTCATTTTATAATGATAATCATGTTTTCATTGTTACAGACTATAATCCAAATTCTGTGAAAATCCAGTTATTATAATTTTAACCATGTTTAGAAATTATAAGTGTGGGAGGCAATAACAATTTTCACTTTGTGACATTTTCATAATGATACTAAAAATATTTTCAAAAAGTTAACAACATTACAAAGATGTGAAAATTCATGCAATTATGAAAACATGCTACCGAAATGATTATATATTTTAGCGATTAAAAATTTTGCAAAGGTTTAAATTAAGTATCACAGAACTTTTATTTTCAGGATTTGGTCTCACTTTGGATGAATCTATACTTCACTTTGCCATTCTTTTATTCTTTTAATTAGTAAATCAATTATATTTATAAGTAGTGTGCTTGAATACGTGAGGTTTCATCATATATTAGACCCAATTAATTTCTGGGTCTATTTAGTGGCAAAAATGTCCTATAATTCAGTGAGGGAGAGAATATTTGTGTACATTATTTAAAGGAGAGTACAATAAATTCCATAAAAATAATGCAGACAGAAGATAGATCAATTTTAGACTTTTTTATGGAACAGGTTAAATATAAAATGGGGACTGGAAATCTAGTGATATTTGAAGATGTTGTTGATAGCATTTTCCTATTTCAATTCATTTTTCCTTGGAAAATTTTTAAGGCCTAGAGGTAACAGATGAAAAATGTGATAATTTCCTTTGTCGAGGATTGAATAGTATCAGTAAAATACAGGGTATCACAAAGTGTCATCTTTTTGAATACCTGTCTTTTTCCAAGATATTGTACAATAAATTGGTTTCCAAAAGAAAATAGAAAATAATTCTTGCATCCCCAAATTTATAGTGTTATATAATAACTAAAGAAGTTCTTGAAAGATGCCAATTATTTATTTAAATTCATGCATTCCCATATATTCACCCACATTGGACACATCATATCAATTTTGACCAATCTAATGTAGTATTCCAGGGGGAGGCAGGCCTTTCCTTAAAATCTAGCAAATAAACCAAATGAAGAAACAGGTAAACCTGTCAAGTGAAAATGCATTGCCACAGATCAAAGCAGAGCAGGAATATAAGGTTCGATCTTTCTGTCATTTAAATTGAAACCATAGTAAGGAACAATAATGAGTGTTAAGGAACACTCATTATTAGATGACAAAGAAACTTGGACTGCCATAATGTTTGTGTGACTGTAATATAATTTGTTTTATTTCTGCATGGTCACTGTGTAAAAAGCGTATATTCCTCAGAGTTCTCTTTTGTGGCAGAATATTTTGAAAAGTCACTACCATTTGTTATGGTTTAGAAATGGTATGTTCCCTGAAAGCCCCATGTGTTGGGGTGGTGATTGGATCACAAGGACACTATACTAAATGTGCTAAATGTGTTGTTAGGACATGGGGACTGGTTGGAGGCAAGTCACTAGGGGCCTGACCTGAAAGAGCGTATCTCCCTCCACGGATCCTTCTTTCTTTGCTCCCTGACCACTATAGCATGAAGAGCTTTTATCTGCCAGACACTTTCCACCATGCCCTTCCTTTTCTGGAGCTAGTCTACTATGATCTGATTCCACGAAAAACCATGAGTCAAAATAAATAACTATTCTTTTAAATTGTGGTTGTTGAACATTTTGTTTCTGTGATAAAAAGTGACTAAGACTGATTTTGATAGTAGGAAATTGGGGGCATCACTGTGATTGTACTTAAGTATATGATTAAGGTGGCTTTGATACTGGTTCACAGGAGGAATTGGGAAACTTTTGAAGATGTCAGCTACAGAAATTTAGAATGCTGTAGATAAATTTTATGGAAGATTTTGGTCAAAACTCAGAAGATGAGAATGTTGTCAGAAATAGTAAGAACTGGACTCATGAGGTTTTTGTTGAGAACAATGACTCTATTTGCAATTGAACTTGAGACCATGTGTGCTACTCTATGGCAGAAATTTTGTCTAAATTCTGACAGGATCCTGAAACTTAGCAAGACACTGAGATTAAGAGTGATTAATTAATCTGACAGATGAAATTTCACTGCAACCTAGAAGCCAGGCTGTGGTATGGGTAATGTTGAGGATTTTAGCCATATCTGTGATGAGAATCAGAACAGAAAACAGAACTGAGTAATTTGAAAAAAATTGTTGGTGATCTAAAATAAAGGGCCTGTAAAGCTGAGACTGAGGAGAGCTTGGCGACTGAAAAGATTAGTATTAAACAACGTTCAAATACTTTGCATCAAGAGAATAGGAAAAATAGCTTGATGGTATCTCAGGAATAGCAAGACCACACCTCCAAGGGTGAAAAGATTAAATATAAAATCCTTTGAAACAATTTTCTTTGTGAAGAGAGCCCCTGTTCTAGAAAAGGCACCAAATGAATTGGTTCCCCAGGATCCAGCTCACATGCTAAGTCAACCAGGCATTCAGAGGCTGCTATAGCCATATTCTAAGGGAACTAATACTACTAGAGCTGGTGGAAGACTTTGGCATCATCCATGTATTGCTACTTTTCCAGGCATACAGAATGAAAGAATTATGGGGCCAGGAAAACTTCTGCCCAGATTTCAAAAGAAGGCCTGAGAGACCAAGCAGTGTGCCACTAAGGGTGCTTTATGTGAAGTGGTGCAAGCAAAGCCAAAACTTCATTGGAGACCCCAGGCAGAAGGAGTCAATCTAGAAATGTAGAAAATCTGCTGAGAAAAGCCACAGGCAGTGAGAAAAATTGCTAGTTGTTATATAACTGCCAATGCTGTAGGAATGGGGCTGCCTAAGCCCTTTGGAGCTCATATCTTACCTTCAAGTGCTGCACATGAAGCTAGAGGATTTAATACATTCCCTACTGTGTTTCCTTTTTGCTTTGGTCCTTTTTCCAATTTTTCTGTTTTGTAAAGGGAATGTTTATCCTATGTCATTCTATGTCAGGGATGTTTAACAATCTTTTTAACATTTTTTAAAAAATTTTACAGGGATTCACAACTATAAGTTTGCTTTGAATCACAGAGGATATTTTGGACTTGGATTTTTCAGCAATGCTGAAATTGTTAAAACACTGGCAACACTTAGAGATGAACTAAATGCATTTTGCATAAAGAGATGAACATATGTCTTTTTAGGGGAGCAGAGGTAGAAATGTTATGTCCCCCAAAAGCCTTATGTATTTGTAAGGTGATTGGATCATGGGTACACTAGAGTTTATACTTAAATGTTCTGTTAGAAGATGGAGTCTGGAGAGAAGAGGCAGTTTACTGGGAGTGTGACATGGAAGGGTATATCTCTGCCTCAACTCCTCTCCTCGTTTTCTGCTTCCTGCTTCCATGATGTCAGCAGCTTTCCTCCACTAGACCCTTCTACCCTGCTGCTATTGCCTTCAAGACAGCTGAACACAGACTATAAATGTGAGCCAAACTAAGTACCTCCTTTAAATTGTAGGTATTTGATATTTTATCTCAGGGATGAGGAAGTGACCATGACACCCTTATTGCCACTACAAATAATTTGTCAAACAAACAATATTGAAAGCATTGACCCTCTTTCCCACTTTTTGAGTCATAAAATAGGTAGACATTTCATTTATGCATTTCAAGTTCAGTTAATTTGTATTTTTAGTCTACAAATATGCTTTAGGTTATTTTTTTAAATTCATTTTGTGGTTCTGGGAGTCAAAAGCAGGGCTTTGCACATTACTAGTTGCATTTTACCACTGTCTTAGATATTTTCTTTTTTTTTCTGAAACAAAATACCCCAAACATGAAGTTAAAGGAGGAAAGGTTTATTTGGTTTACAGTTCATAGAGATTTCAATCCATAATTGACTGGCTCCAAGGGAGAGTGGCACGTGGCAGAGGAACATCACAGAGGAGAAACAATTCATTGCAGGCAGAAGACAATAAAAACGAGAAAGGAATCTATTATGGCTTCTGTTTCGATGATCTCCCCTCAAGTCTCATGCAGTCATAGGCAGAGTGCTAAACAAACCATAGATGACCCCTCAAAGCCTCATGCCATCATAGGTAGGATTTTTCAGAGATGCCTGTATCTAGAGTGTGTAACGCTGGGATTCATGGTGTAGTCTAGGATCAAGGGCACTAGGATTAATGATGTGATTGCTACATGCCCTAAGTAGCCTGAATAAGATATGAGAGATTAAAAAAAACTGTAGTCATTTCTTCCTTCCTTTGCTGTCTACTACCTGCCATGAACAGTTTCAACCCTGTGATTCCTGTCTGTTATGGCACCCTGATTTAGAGCCAACCAATTATGACTAAAACCTCTACAAACTGTAAGCTAAACAAATCTTTCCTCCTTTAACTTTAAGTGTCAGGTATTTTGCTTAAGCAATGAGAAAGATAACAACACTGAGCTATATCCTCAGTCATCTGTAGGTATTTCAATGAAAACAAATTTTATAATAGACTTCCAAGGGTTAAGTGACAATCCAAAGTGGGGAGAAAAGCAATGTAGGTAATAGTAGAAGCAGAAACTGGTGCCATTTCTAGCTTAAGGGACAAAAGGAAGAGGCTAGATTATTGAATTTCAAAAAAGAATGGTGGAAGCTGGAAGACTAGTCAAAATAAACACAAGAAAGAAAAGACTGACTAGAGAGAGAAAGAATAGAAGAACTGCTGGTGTTACTGGAGATAAAGGCCAAAGCAAAGCCAGAGAAAAATAAAGACCTTAGCTTTTCATCCTCCCACTCAAAAGTTTTCCAAAATTTCTTCCAAATATCTGAATTTACTGATACCAGTGGAAACAGGATAGGAAGAAATGTAGTTCTTTGTGATACAGAAAAGGTCAGTGGTAGATAAGGATGTGATTTGAGAACAAAAAGTCAGTAAAAGACACAGATAACCATTTTTAACAACATTTCAGATATCTTACCACCATAGAAAGTTTGCCCTAAAAAAAGACACATACACATACACATATATTTAGATTTGATAAGATTATTTCATAATTTGCACACTCTAATGCAATTTTATTTATCTATTTCACAATAACATGAGCATTTTTCCACATCACAACATGCAAAACGTTTTAAAAGGTCATTTTCTCTTGTAGATTGCAGTGTTGCATTGTATGAATGGACTTTGATCATAAATAATACCAGAATCAAAGACGTTTGTGTGTAAAATACTGCTTAATTCTACAGTTATTTTATAGGATAAATTTTAAGTGTATATTTATAGATAAAGCATGTAAACTCTTAAATATTTGATAGATATCTCCACATGAATATTCTAATGTTTGTAGTAACTTTTACTCACATCAATGTTGTGTGAAAGAGCTAGTTTACAAAGCATTTATTCCAAAATTATTAATTATTATTTTTGTTAATCTTGTAAATATATACATACATATATATGTACATACACATATGTATGTATATAAATATATCTTTGTATCTGCTTCAGTAACTGTGCAATGGCTATATCTATATGTCTGTGTCTTATGTGTATGAACATGTCTATATCTGTGCCTTGCTTATATCTATACACCACAATAAACTCAGTTGGTGCCTGTTATTCACAGATTCTGTATTTGCAAATTTACCTATTTGCTAAAATATATTAATATCTCCCAAATAAATACTTTTGACCTTTTCATTTTTATTCATGGTAATCTGCAAAGTTCGAGTCACTTATGTTTCTACCTGAGGCTGAACGAAGTGACATGCTTTCTTTTTTCAGTTATCAACCCTCATATTAAAGAATCATCCTTTTCATAATCTATTTAATGCTTTATTTTATGAATTGTGTACCTTTTGCTAGTTACTTCACTGTTTGAAATGGCTCCCATGCATAGGGGTAAAGTGCTATCTAATATTAATCAACACAAAAATACAGTGGTAGGTCTTATGGGGTAAAATATGTATATTGGCTAAGTTTCATTCTGCCATGAATTATACTGCCTTTTGTCCTAAGTTCAATTTTAATCACCAGCAATCTATTTTGAATGAGATGTCTTTAACAATACTACAATAAAGTAAGGTTACGTATTGATCATTTCATGAAAATGCTTTGACTCTAAGTTTGGGATAACCTAGACCTATGTTCTCCGAAGAGCAGTCACTTAGTATTTGCTAATTCTGTATTCATAGTGACATAGAACATAACTATTCTGAATAACAGTCGATTGGATCTATATCTATGGCCCTATCTATCTTTCTATGTCTTTAATTCAGTCAATATTTATCAAGCTGTCCCTATGGGTTAGACACTAGAAAATGTTCTGTAAAGCCACCAAAATAAGGTGAAGAAAGAAAAAGTAGAAAAATTTTATTATACCAAATTTTTATAACACTTGTGTCCAAAGGATACTATCAAAGGAGCAAAAAAAAAAAAAAAAAACCCAAAAATGGGAGGTGCGTTTGTTGCTCACATATCTGATACAAGATTAGTAATTAGTATATAAGCCAAACTCCTACATCTCAACAACAAAAAATTAAACATCCTTTCCAAAACAAGCAAAAGGGCTTGAATAGATATTTTTCCAAAGAATATGGATATGCAGATGGCAAATAATTCATGAAAAGATGCTCAATATCACTAATTATCGGGGAAATGAAAATTGTAAAACAACACTTCATGCCCATTAAGATGACTATGACGGGGGGAGGGGAAGGCGAGGGACAGGGAGGAAGAAGAAGGAGAAGGTGAAAGAGGAGAAGCAGCAACAGCAGCAGCAGCAACAACAACAGCAGAAGAAGAAGAGAAGAAGGAAAGAAGAACAAGAAGAGAAGAAGAGAAGAGAAGAAAAGAAGAAGGAGGAGGAGGAGGAAGAGAAGGAGGAGGAAAGAAGAAGAAGAAAGAAGAATTACCTTTTTGTTTAGGAGACTCTACTTACATGAATGTATTTTTATTAATGTCTACAAGTACTTTGCGGGTCATGTGCTTTCATACTAAAACACATGAAAAATTGTTCAGAAGTGTGATGAGCTCATGAAGTTTTGGCAGACTCCCTTCTGCCAACTGAAGAAAAATGAAAAAAATGTATACCAAGCAAAAACTGTGATTGTGTCATAGATATGAACACCAAAGAATCATATACTTGGCATCTACAAATTTGATAACTATTAACCCATCGTAAAATGAGGGGTTGATGAGTTAGCATGAGACAAATCACATGGCCTTATCATCGTAGTGTGAACTTAATAAACTGTTTCTCAGAAGCAAACCTGAGGATTTAAGAGGAGCAGAGGGATATTATACAAAGAATGAAAGACTCAGCTTAATTAAGTTGGCACTTTATAGATAAAATGCTGGGTTAATAATTTCCTTATATTTTTGTCCATGGTACACAGTGATAATCATGAAGACTTACTAAAACTTGAGAATTTGTAATAAAATGATCACGGGCAGGAGCCAGCAAAATTTTTATTAAGTGGTCAAATAATGTGATTGTGGACAACACAGTCTTTTTTGCAACTATTTAATGCTACAATTTGGCTGCAATTTATAGTACAAAAGGAAACACTCTAGCTAAAAATATGAGTGTGGCTATATTCCAAAAAATACTATCTACAAAAACAGGCAGCCAGTCTATGAGCCACAGTTTGATGATCCCTGTTCTAGAGAGCCATTATAATTCAAGTAGAGTGAGTGCGTAAGAATTAATCCAATTTCTATTCCTGGCTTTGAGGCAGCTTTAATGTGACTGAGATTTTCCTTGATCAGTTTTAATACATGCATCAATCTGAATGGGTCCCCCACCTTCCAGTTTCAGCTCAGCATTTTACTAATTTTAATATGTTTGTCAGAGAAATTTATTTACCACTCCCAGCCTCAGTTTCTCATTTGAGAAATAAATTTAATAACAATTAAATACTGCTCCAAAATTCGAGTTAAATACACATGAAACAATTTGTAAATGATAGAAGTACTACAGAATTTGAATAAAATAATTTTAATTCTTATGTAAATTGGTTGCATAAAACTCAGTTCGAAAAACAATTATTTAGCCAAGTAAAACTCACAAAACTTTTTGGTAAAATCTTATTTCTGCTCTTGTTGTGTTTAAAATGCCTTGTATTATAGCAAAAAAAAAAAAAAAGCAATGAACCCAATCAAATTTGCAGAGATACATTTTTTTCTTCTTACTTAAAGCTTTTAATCCTATTTATTTCTGTAAGAGACTTGATCCAATGCAAAAATTTGTAGTGGGTGGAAAATCAATGCACAAAAATCTCAAGCAACAAAGTATGCATCTGAGTCTATGAAAATTACCTAGTAAAGCAATAAGGTGTCTTATCAATAAGTCAAATAACAATGTTCTTTCTATACCATAAATCCATGTTACCAGAAAATAGGAGCACAATAAAAGTGCATTGAAGCATGTAAAGAAAACTTTGAAACAAAGTTGAAAAAATATACACAAATTGTCTAATTTATTGGGAGACTAAATGAATACTTCCGGTTTTCGAAATATCCCCTAATTGATGGCTTTTAATTTTTGATTGACATGAAGAGCATATAAGGCAATTAGTTGGCTGAAGATATGCTATGGTTGTTAGATGAGATACTCTACCATGATGGTAAATGCTTTCCAGATTGAAAGAAAGATAATATTTTATATAGCATTTTAAATTGAATTGTTTGTGAAGAAATATTTTAATAATATCGTTACCTTTAACAAATGCTACTGTATATAAAACCAAAGATTGTATTTATCAGTTGCGAGAATATAATCTACAGTCTTGAATCTCTTCAGGCTATTTGATACATAGAGAAATTATACCCTTGAATATCTACCTGATTTACTTACCATATAAGTATTTATAAAGAAGAAAACAGTTGAAACCCTATAATCCCTGGAGGAAAACTATACAAATGGACTAAAATATGAAATATTTTCTTCCCAAGTTACTTTTACTTAGCAAAAACAAAGTGCAGTGCTGTTCTTATTTTATCTTTAAATTTTTCAGTAAATTCATGGACGTTATTAAAACAGCAATAATTTTTTTGCTTGTTTCCTTAAGTCATTTTTTGGGTACTAATTTTACTTAAGAAAATAAGGATCAATACATCTTCTTTGCACAGTGTTATGTACCTTACTATTAAAAAATGTTATCGTGAGCAAAATTCATATAATATTGCCATGAATGACTGAAAGTATGTTGAGCTTTTGCAAGTGAGGCAAAACATCCAGAGTTTATTGTCTTCTACTCTTCCCAGGGTTCAGTCTTTGACATTTTCTCTTCTGACTTCTGGTTTCATCATGGCTCTAGAGGATAAAAGCTTTCAAACTTTTGAAATTCTGCTGAGCTTATCTTTAGTCCCTAGAGTGAGCTCTGTAGTACTTTATATATTACAGTGTGAAGAGCTGAAGATGGGAAGGGTTTCTAATTTTAGAGATTTGGGCGGGTTTCTGAAGGTCTCAGAGCCTCTGCTTCAAAATCAAGAACAATGCTATCATCCTTGTGTACCACACAAAGTTATTGTTGTGGGGAAAAACTTTCCAAGATGTGACACACTACATATTCACATTATTTTCATTGTAAAATGCATTGTGGCTATCATTGAAAATAACTTCTAAATAAAAGTATTTTCTATTCTTTAAACATCATCTAATCCTGATAATGAAGGAGAGAATTTAGTTGGTAGGCAGTATATAAAAGAGAATGACCTTTTCAACTGGAATAGAGCAAAGACAAAAAGAAATAGATTCGTTTTTGTAGGCCACCTACTTTTCAGTCAAGCTTGTGCATTCTGACACATTCAGCCGCAGTTCAATTTTGCAGATAGGACATGCATACCTTCATACGTAGGAAACAAAACAATGCAAAACCCAAAACACAGTGGGGTAACTTAGGAAAATATGAGGTCCTGGGGAGAGAAAACTTTGATGAAAACTCAGCATATTACTAACTGCAAATAAGATTGTCAGAGCATATAGAAATATTTTCAAAACATAGTACTGGATTCAAAACGATGTGGTGTACTATTTGCTTCAGAAATTTAATTTTGGTGGAATAAGGCCCTCTTCATCGGTTTCCATATTTTCTAGCTGCCTTTGCGCTTCAAGGGCAGAGTTTAGAGTCAGAAAGGAAGCAGTATGGACTGCAAAGCCTGTAGTATTTACTGCGTAACTTTTTATAGAAGAGGTTGCTGAACTCTGCTGTAAAAGTGTTCGTCAGTACTGTGCTGAGTACACAGGGGGCGATCCGTATCATTGTTGAATGAGTGGCTATTACAACATATACTTTTTATTTTGTAAAATTCACTTCCCTCCATTTCCTTCTCTTACCTCCTTGTGTGTGTGAAAGAGAAAAATTACCACAAATTTATGTGTGTGTGTGAGTTTTTGTGTGTGTGTGAGAGACAGAGACAGAGACAGAGACAAAGCACCCAAGACACGTGATTGATGGTTAGCATTGCTACATAAGCCAATGCTCTTTCATGAAAAGAGATGAGATTTTAGTAAACTCTACATTTGAATTCCATCAATTTGAGATTGTGTTGAACTTCCTCTTAGCTGTAAACCAAGTTTCACATATAACAAGTACATATAGAAATATTTGTTCTGAGATTTACTTTCACTGTTGTACCTCATGATATGAACGTAGTAGAGGAAGGAGTACAGAGCTCTCAAAGTTTAATTCAGCGGCAAGTGAAAGACTGTGAGTTCAATTCCCAGTACAAAAAAAAAAAAAAAAAAGAAATTCTTTCAGTACATTGGTGCTTGCTGAATAACTATTATATTTTATGATTTCTATCTGGGAAAGAAGTGAAAATGATGGATAGCTCTCCAGTCGTTAAGATTTGACACACAGGAGAGACCTATGTGTGAAAATGAAAGTAATGGGATTAGAGAAGTAGCTTTCAGAATGCTAAAGAATGGCAGGAAAATACAATTCAGGTGGATTCTCACAGTTGGCGTTATTACAGTACCCCAGGGCCTTGTCCCTCTGGTGGAAGCAAGGAGTACTACAACTTTCCCATTAATTGCCCTCAAATAGACTTTGGAGAATGTTTCCATCAATGTATTAGATTAAGTTCAAGCAATCTATTCCACCTACTTAGAATCCACAGGATCCCAGTTATTTGAGAGGTTGTAATTCTCAGAATATCACTGGACAGAACCTTAAGACCTCCCCCTCCAAAAGGGAAGATGGAGATCTCAACTTATCTCAACCCAACGAGTGGATTGACTGATTTCCGTCAGAGAAAAACATTTCTGAATTGCTCAGTGAGATGCTGAGGCAGATTTATCAGGCTGAGTTAAAGAGGTGCAAACAGAGAAATGGAGCACAGGCACTCAAGAGAGGCACGTTATGGTCTGAGACAGAGTATTTGTGTTCTTGAGGGTGTCCTCAAAACAGATGAGCTAGTCTGTTGCCAGTGTCTGCCTGGTTATTCGTTAGTAGGCTAGGATAAAATGGACAGTATTTGCAAGTGTTTGAAACTTAGAGATAGTACTATTTCCTTGAGGATGAAAGCCTGTGGAATTTATGAAACCATAGTATTGTAGGAAAACCTAACAGTCAATTTACATGTAAAACACTGGTCCGGTTTACAGGCTAACTGTATTCTTCAAATCCCTAGAAATTTTGGGAGTGAACTTCCTGTAGGAGGAAGAGACATTGTAACAGTACATAACTTTGATTGTGTCCTGAACCTGCAGTTTTCTTAAAAGTAAAATTTTAAAATTACAATTTTCCTTACCTCCTTTCTACCTCTGTTTCTTTTATCTTACCTTAAGAGTTTCTTAATAAAGGAAAAGAAGTTTAATAAGACTCAAGAGCTTTACTAGCAAAAGGTTAATTTTCCTATTAAATGTTTTTATTTTTATTTTTTCAGTTATTATTGTTCCCATTTTAATTTTTATTCCATTTAAAAAAACTATGCACAAGTTTTAAAAATAGTACAAACGATTCTTCCCTGTCCTTCACCTTCACATAGATTAATAGTTTGCTTGTTATATATGTTCTCTCTCCCGCTCTCTCTCTCCTTTTATCTTTCTCTCTCAGACAGATAATAGATAGATAGGTAGATAGATAGATAGATAGATAGATAGATAGATAGACAGATGCAGGTTCACACATACTTGTTTCAGAACTATTTGTAAGTTACAGAGGTCATTCCTCAATTCTTTTAAACATTTCACTTAACAACTGTGTGATTTTCAAGAACAGAAATAACTTCTTAAATAATCTCAGTGTAATTGTCAACAGCAGGATATCTAACACCGATGATGTGGTACCATCTACATTTCATTCTTATTCAAATTACTCCATTGTTCCAATAATCTTCATTGTAGCAATTATTTCTCCCTGTCCAGAATCAAATCTTGGGTCAGATTTTCCTTTCAATTTTCATATTTCTTAGGCTTCCATATTTGAAAAGTTCCTGAGAGTTTCACTATGTTTCATAACTTTAATGTTTTAAAGAAGTAAGGCCAGATTTTTGACAATATCCTTCAATTTGGATTGCCTGAAATTCGTCTTATTTGACTTAGCTTATACACTGTACAGCTTTGGCACAAATACTACAGATGCAATGTTGTATTTTTATTAGTGCATCATGTTAGGAGGTACAAGGTGTTTGTGTCTCATTGGTGATGTTGACTTTGATCACATGGATAGACGTTGACTTTGATCACACTGCCTTTCTACATGATATGGTTATTATATTTCTTACTAATAAGTAAACTGAAGAGACACTCTAAAGTAGTTCGAATATCTTTTCCTGTAGCACATTTTCACTCACCAGTTTTAAATCAATTCATGGTAGTTCTTTGAATTATAATTGAAAAATACTGAATTTTTCTGCAACATTGTCTCTCAGTCTCTTTCTCTGTTTCCTTTATCATTACAAACCAGCATATTCTTATTTTATTCAATGGGTTATGATCCACTTGTGTTGTCACTTTTATTATTATTAATATCTAATTCTCCTACATTTTGGCTTGGAATTCCTATTCAAGGAAGTTTCTGTTTCCTTTTATCATTTCCTCATAATTTATTGAGAATTTCTTTACAACACTGAAGAAAATAATTGTCTAGATATGTTTTTCTTTGACTCAACAAAATTAATTTTTTAAAAACCCTGTAAAATTTTTGATTATATTTCAGTTATGTAGACTTATTCATCCTAATAGTTTTCTTTCTTCCTCCCACCCCTGACCAGTTGTTGGTAATCCCTTATCCCTATTCTCTATACTCAAGGTGAATATTTTGCCCACTCTTATGATAGTTATTTTTACTCTACTTAATTTCCCCACATAACTGGGAGAGTGAGGGTTGGGTCTGGGGGAAGAGAGAACAAAAGCTACATTTTGTGTATAATTTCATTAGCACTTTATATGCTTACCAGGTCAGATGTATTGTAGTTTTTTTTTGTTTTTAAATTTCACATTTGTGATTATTGTGCAGTTTATAAAATGGCATTTACCCTATCAATTACACAGAGGTTAGAAGATGCAGAAAGATAGGAAACATAATTTATACCACTGATTTTAGACGTTTGTCAACCCATTGTGGATCCTTAGTTCTCAGTTTTCTCAGTCTTAAAATGAAATCAGCTTCTTTTTCCTCAATGATCTTAGAAAAATACTTTGCATAAGAAATTATTTTAATCTGTGAAATACTATTTTTTGCTTAGCTTTTATTTACTTTTGACCCTTAAGAAATGTCAGCAACTTGTACTGTAAAATATATAAAATATTAATATATCAATATATTGTAACATAATGACATATTAAATGCTAATATACTCACAGGTGCTGAAGGAAAGAAGAAAAAAATTTTTACTTAAGAGAAAAAAATAGAAAAGAAAGACAAAATGCAAAAGCGACAAATGACAACAGCAAATCCATAACAGTAACATTATAGGATTACAAAACAAGATGATAGGAAATTGACAATTGTTGCAATATTGCATATTGTTACCTTCAAAACTGTTGTTTAGATTAACAGATAGAGACCTGTAAAACTGACCTAATCATATGAATATTAACTGTTCTTTCTCAATAACTAATACATTCAGCAATGTAGTCATTTTAGCTATCTTACATATACGTATATACAGATTTATGTCTTTTCCCTTTTTGCTTCCTTCTTTCCTCCTTTTCCCTTTCCCAATTATTGTTGCTCTTTGAGCAATTTCTTACCCTTACACAGTATTTATTGTAGATTTTGGATCATATATACTGTTTCAGTTTCTTACACTAGGGACACAATACGGTATTTACACATGTGAGTTTCATTTATCTCACTTATGAGCATGGTCTCAAGTTGTGTCCATTTACTTATAAATGTCTCGATGCAATTGGAAAGAAGAAAATTTGAGGAATTGTTCTTTGTAACTATATTTTTAGAGTTAAGTGAATGAATTATCTTTGGCAGTTTATTTGCTTCCATAGGTTTATTATAAAGTAATTTGTCATAATGCTAATATTTCATTATTTTAGGTATGTGGAGGCTTTAGTGATTGTTTACATTCTCTGTTTCACATAATAGAGACTTAAAACTGTTGAGTGAAGTGAATGAGAGAATAAATCATATTGTCATGAAGGTATCACAATATTTCCTCCAAGTAAGATTCTATTTATAATACTAAGTCCAAATAATTTGAAAGTTAAGGCTCAGAGACTGATGGTGCAAAAGAACAAGGATGAGATCATAGATAAAAGTAGAATTCGGACCCACAACTCCTATAGTAACCTCTGCAGCTATGATCTCTAAATGGTCAAGACTTAAGATCTGTGAATTCCTTTAAGTTGTGTCCTCTATTACAACTTAGGACCACCAGAGAAAGCTGAATTTCCTCCACAACCTGTCATATCAGATGCCCCACTTCTTGGTTGCCCATTTCTGCCTTTGACCTCCACAGAACAACAAACTCTAATCAGGACATATCTGAAGCCCCTCACTTTATGTTGCTCTAAAACTGTGCCCTTCCCTCGCTAACTTTGTAGTTCTGTTGAATACAGGTAATGGTGACTGACTTTCTTGCATTAGCAGACTTTGAACAAATATCATTTCCTTGTTTTCATTTGGTTGATCTTCATTTATTTTCACATGACTATTTTTTTTGATAGATCCCTTGGTGGCTTCTTACATGACCTACATTAAAAATGTCTGTAAGAAATTGAACTTCAAAATTATATTGTCAAGTTACTTTTTATCTTGCTTTTCATTGTATTTGCTAATGAAAGTTTTGCGAAGCACCCTGCTTGTTTAAAAATATAATCATGAGTAAATATAGGAAGACAATTCACCTTCTCTGGTCATTTAAAATCTGCACCATGCTTTTCTACAAAAGACAAATATTTCTCTTGAAACACACAGGAGGGAAAATCAGAGTATGTTAATATGATTAAGCAAACATAAAGTAACAATTTCTTTTTTGTGTAAACTTGAAAGGTAGACAGATCCTACAGTCATATAACATAATGATTCAGTGCATAATTCTGTGCATTCTGAAAGATGATTGACCAATTAAACACAAATGTCCTGATCTGAAATATCTCTGGGTTCAGATGTTGGTTCACAAATTTAGCTTTCCTTCATAGAAACTTCTTGTACAAATTATGAACAAATATTATCCTTTTGCAAGTGATATCTGTCTGCTGAAAAGCAAAAGAAAAATCAACCCATATTTCAAATTTTTGTATGTCTGTGGTGCTGAGCATTCATCTCAGGACCTCACACAGGCTATGTAAGGGCTCTACCACCGTACCGTACACCCCAGCCCAGCTCACAGATTTATCAGACTCTGAAATTTTTCATAATTCTATCTAGATAGAGTTGCCAGCAATTATGAAGCTTTTCTATTACCTGTCATCATATCCTATTTACTTACATCCATTCTAATCTTTTAAGATTTATAAAGTGAATTTTCCATCCAACTAATTAAACATTATAATATCCAAGTTGATCTCAGTGTCAAGTTTCTCTTTTCAAGTCTACAGCACTTATAAGTTATAATGTCAAATAGCAGTCTTACAAGGGTGTCAAATAATTCTCTAAGTCCGGGATAATGCCTTGTGTATTGGGTATGCTATGTCCCCACAAGTCCTCATACACTTTTGATGGGGCTAAGTCTGGCGCTTGCTTGTGTTCGGTTTGTTGTCTAGCACCGGGATTGCCAATGTGAGTGCTGTACCCGCCCACGGGTGAAGCTAAAATACAGTGTAAATGAGGCGGGTCTTCCTCTTGCTTCTGCCTCTCTCTCTCTAGCCAGCGCGCCTTGTTACTTGGCGACCCCATGAATGGCAGCCCCGCCATCCCATGCTGCCTTGGAGCCAGTTAAGTATGGACTGAAACTCCCGAGAAACTAAGAATAAACCTTTCCTTCCTTAATTTTGGGTGTCAGGTATTTTGTCTTGGCAATGAGCGAAAAGTAAGTAAGACACGTTGGTTTGACTATGAATATCCCACAGAATATTTTACCACTGTCTCTTTGCATATATTTTGAATTGAATGGGAATCTGTTAAAGTCACTTCATTGAACTCTGACATATTTTTCTGTGCTTTACAGTGCTTAGCATGATTATTAAAGAAGGATGGATACTAAAGTGTCTTTTAGCTATTTACTAGTTAATGTCAGATTTTCTTGGTCACAACCCAGGGATTAAAGAAATTTGATAACTAAAATAGTAACCTAAAGTGATGCTTGTAATAAGTATGTAGGCATATATTTATGCATACATATATAGTTTTTGAATTCTGTGTTTTAGTTCAAAATCTTTACTCTTTTTTCTTTTTTTCTTAAAGGAAAAAATAATAAAACAATGGTGCAAACTTTCAAAACCAGATTATAGGAGAGTAACTACGGTTAGTACACTGTGTATTGTTGTCTTCAAAGTAGTTGCACATATTAAAAGTTATAGGCATTAAAAAAATTGATCAAACAATATAGGCACAAACTTTTCTTTCCATTGGGCTAATAGCAATTATTAGTATACTATCTAAACTCTTTTGTGTATATATACATAAATATATTTTTCTTTTTCCCTCTATTCTTTCTTCTCCCCCACCCCAGTTCTTTCTTCTTTTTGAACAGTGTCTTTACATTTCACAATATTTATTGCTGCTTCTTACACTTGGGAGACAATACAATTATGCATGTGAGTCTAATTTATTTTACTTATCAGTATGGTCTGAAGTTTCATCCATTTCCATATAAATGTCTCAAGTTTACCCTTCCCTTTGTATGAGTAGTACTCCATTAGATTAAAAAAATCATGCATCCTTTTTATCCACTCCTCACTTGATGAGCATTTAGGTTATTTCCAAGATTTAGCTCTTACAAATTGTGCTGCTATAAATACGGGTGCACATATATTCCTGTGGTATATTTTTAATTCTTTTGGGAAAATATCCAGAAGGGGAATATATGGGACAAATGGAAGCTCTAATTCTAGTTTTTGAGGAATCACCACACCGAATTCCATAGTGGTTGCACCAGTCTACACTTCGACCAGCAGGGGCAGGGAGTTCCTTTTTCCCCAGAGCCTTGTGAGCATTTGTTATTGGTTGATTTCTTGATGATAGCCATTTTTACTGGGATTAGATGGAATCTCAGCGTTGTTTTAATTTGCATCTCTCAAATGGCCAATGATGTTGAACATTTTAAAGTATATTTATCTGTTATTTGTATTTCATTTGAGAAGTGTTGATTCATCTCAGTTGCCCATTTTTGGATTGGGTCTTTGAATTTGGGGATCTGAGTTTTTTCAGTTCTTTATATGTTCTAGATATGAGTATCTAAGAGTCAGTTGGCTAAAATTTTTTCCCATCCTGTGTGTTGTCTTCTCACTCTGTTGGTGATTCCTTTTGATGTGCAAAAGATTTTTTTAGGGTCAGGAATATAACTGAATGGCACAGCCACTGCCTGGCAAGTGCCAGAGCCTGAGTTCGATTCCCAGTACCAAGAAAGAAAGAAAGAAGGAAGGAAGGAAAGAAAGAAAGAAAGAAAGAAAGAAAGAAAGAAAGAAAGAAAGAACTTTTTATTTTTTATTTTATTTATTTATTTATTTATTTATTTATTTATTTATTTTGTAGCACCGGAGATTGAGCTCACAACTTCGCACCTGCCAGACAGGTGCTTAAGCCATTGAGCCAAACTCCCAGCCCTAAGAAAGAGCTTTTTAATAAGATGAGATCCCAGTTATTGATTCTTTGAAGTGTTGCCCATGCTGTTAGGGTTTTTTTCATAAGTCTCTGTCTACCCTTATGTCTTCATGATTTTTACCTACTTTCTCTTCCAGTACACTTAGTGTATCAGTTTTAACATTTAAGTCTTTGATTCATTTTGACTTTAGTGCACAGTGATAGACAAGAATCTAGTTTTGTCTTCAGAATGTAGAGAGCCAGTTTCTCCAGCTTCATTTATTAAACAGGCTATAATTCTTCCAGTAAATGTCTTTCAACCCTTATTTGAAGATAAGGTGGCTGAATGTGTTTGCAGTTGTGTCTTCATCTTCTAAACTGTTCCATTGATCCTCAAGTCTGTTTTTTAGTCAGTACCATGCTGATTTTATCACAGTTGATTTGTGATATAATTTCAAGTCAGAGATTTTGATGCCACCTGCCTTACCTATATAGCCCAGGATTGCCTTTGCTATTCTAAATCTCTTCTGCTTCCGGGTGAATTTTAGCAATGTTTTCTCTTTTTCCATGTGGTATGTTAATGGTACTTTGATTGGAATTGCATTAAAGCAGTATAAAAATTTTGAGAGTATGGTCAGTTTCACTATGTTAGCTTTTCCTATCCATGAGAAAGGAATATTGTTCCATTCTCTGATATTCTCTTCAATCTCCTTTTACAGAGTACAGCAATTTTCAATATACAGATTCTTTACTACCTTTGTTACATTGATTCCTAAGTATTTCATTTTTTGGATGCTATTTTGAGGTGTGTATTTTCCCTAAGTTCTTTCTCAGTGAGTTTGTTTTTTGTGTACAGGAGTGCTATACATTTTTGAGGGTTGACTTTGAATCCAGCTATACTACTGAATTTGCTTATCAATTCTAACATTCTTTTGGTGGAATTTTTTGGGGTCTTCAATATGGAGTATCATGCCATTTATGAATAATGATAGATTAAATTTTTCTTTCCTATCCTGATCACTTTTATTTCCCTTATTGTCTAACTGCTCTGGCTAATGTTTCCAGAACTATATTGAATAGCATTGGTGGCAATGGTCATACTTGTCTTGTTCCTGATTTTTAGAGTGAAAGTTTTCAGTTTTTTGCATTTATTATGATACTGGCAGTTAGTTTGTCATACACAGCTTTTATCAGATTGAGGTAAAGACCATCTATTCCAATTTTCTGTAGAGTTTTTATCATGAATGAGTCCTGGGCTTTATCAAACGCTTCTCCTGCATCTATTGAGATAATCATGTGAGTTTTGTCTTTGACTCTCTTGATACGATGAATTACATTTATTGATTTGCATATGTTGAAGCACCCCTGAATTTCTGGGATGAATTCCACTTAGTCACGATGTATAATCTTCTTAATGATTCAGTGAATTCTCTTTGCCAGTATCTCACTGAGGGTTTTTGCATCTGTGTTCATTAGGGAAATTGGATTATGGTTCATTTTTTTGGTTGGGTCTTTCTCTGGTTTTGGTATCAGGGTAGTACTTGAATCCAGGAACGTGTTATGTAGTATTGCTTCCCTTTCAGTTTCATTAAAGAGTTTGAGGAGTATTGACATTCAGTCTTCTCTAAATTTCTTGTAGAATTCTTTTGGTAAGTTTTTAGTTACATTTTCAAATTCATTAACTGATATGGGGTTACTTCTTGATTCTGCTTTGGTAGCTCATATGCATCTAGGAATCTGTCCATTTTTGTGTTTTCCATCCTATCAGAGTAAAGATTTTCAAAGAAGATGCTGCTGATCTGAATTTCCACAGGATCTGTAGTGATTTCATCCTTTTTTTTCCTCGATGCATGAATTTGAGTCTTTTCTTTCCTTTTTTGATAAGATTGTCTAGGGGTTTATCAAATTTTCTATTCTTTCAAAGAACCAACTGTTTGACTCATTAGTTCTTTGTATTGTTTTCTTGGTCTCCATTGTGTTAATTTCTACTCTGGTCTTCATAATTTGCTCTCTCATATGGACCTTGGGTTTGTCTTGCTGTTCTTTTCCTAGCAGCTTGATGTGGAACATTAGGTTGCTTTTTAGTGAGCTCATTTTTTTTCCTTATGTGAAAATTCACTGCTATAAATTTTCCTCTTAGGTGTGCTTTCATTGCATCCCATTGGTTCCAGTTTGTTTTACTTCCATTCTCATTTATTCATAAATACTGTGTAATTTCTTCCTTTATTTCATCTGCAATCCATCAGTTGTTTAGAAGTGTGGTATTTAATTTCCATGTTTTCATGGAGTTTTTGTATTTTCTTTTGCCATTTCTTCGTGCCAAGGGCAAATAATATGCATGGAATAATTTCAATTCCTTTACATTCATTTAAACATGTTCTTTGTGCTAGTATATGGTTTATTTTGGGAACATCCTATGTGCAGTTGAGAAGAATGTGTATTCTGATATTGTTGGATGGAACACCCTGAAAACATCTACTAATTACATTTGTTCACAGTTTTGGTTCCCTTTAGATATTTCTTTTCTGATTCTTTGTCCACTTAATCTCTTTGTGACTATGGGACATTGAGGTCTCCCACTACAATCGTGTTATTACTTACTTGCTCTTTCATGTCTATTAATAATTGTTGTATATAATTGGGTGCTCCCGTATTTGGTGCAAGCATATTTACAATTTTTATAACTTCCTCTTGAAGTTTTCCCCTAACGAGCATGTAGTGACCTTCTTTATCTCTGTTGATAATTCCTGGTTTGAAGTTCATATTATCTGAAAACAGAATAGCTTTCCCTACTTTTTTCTGTATTTCTGTTGCATGGAAGATTGTTTTCCATACTGTGACTTTCAGCCTATGAATTTCTGTTCAAATTAAATGTGCCTCTTGTATATGACATATTGTTTGATATTTTTTCTTGATTCGTTTTGCCAGTCTGTTTCTTTTGATTGGTGAATTGAGGTCATTTGTATTAATGGCTATAACTGATATGTATTGGATTATCTTTGTCATGGTATTTTTCTGCTGGTTCTCTGCTTTTGCCCTCAGTTTAATTGCTTGTCCTGTCTGGTGGTTTCATTCTGTCATTGTTCAAGGAGTTGTGGTCGGACTTCCTGCAAAATGGCCAACCTGATGACTCCGCCATAGGGAGGCTCCCTGGAATATACCTCCCAAATGCTGGAATACAAAATAATACAATAACAGAAAGAAGGAAAGGGGAGGGAGATGGATCCTCAGGACCTAAGAGGAGTCTAGTATGAGAACTG
>RJWM01007449.1:0-78061 GCA_004363535.1 Dasyprocta punctata | reverse complement strand
CCTCGGCCACTTGTGTGTGTGAGCAACAAGAACTGCGTCATTGCTCCAGCCTGGTGGGCTCTAATTTATAATTTGTTATCAGTTGTAAAAGCACAAACAGAAACCCCCCCCCCCAGCTCTTGATTCCAGTGTTATAAAAATTTGAAGAAAATATGAGTCTTAGAATGGAAAAGTCTTGAGTTCATGATGGTCTTTACTGTTCCCTGGGGTTGTGGGTGAATTCACTGATGCCTAGGACTAGAGTGTTAGTTTTGTTATTGTTGTTCAATGACTTAACACTGCCACGTACTCATGACCCCTTTCCTTTAGCTTAAAACCAGGGATAGGTACATCAGTAGCCTGAAGAAGAAATGCCAGAAGGAATCTGAACAAAACAAAGAAAAGCAGAGGAGAATCGAGACCCTGGAGAAGTATCTGGCAGATCTTCCGACTCTGGACGATGTGCAGAGCCAGAGCCTGCAGGTAATGTGGGGTGCAGTGCTCGCCTCTGAGGCCAGCTCATTTGCACCTTGGTCCTGTGGGGAGCTGGCTCATTTTAAATGCAGTGTGCTTTTCATTGCTGTTAGGGTTTAACTTGAATCAGAAACTTGACTCATCTAAGCTGAGAGAGCTCTGGGTGAGTAATACGTGGTCACTGTCTTAAGGAAACAGTGGTAGCTCCCTCACTCTGGAAGGTAGTTTCTGAAGCAGTCTGATTTCCCTGTCCATGCACACATGCTCCCCAGTTCCAGGTGTCCCCACTGTTCTCTGAGATCCCAGACTCTTCATGACCTTGTGTTGAGTGTTTGAGGGATACTTGATTTATTCATTCTTCTTAGGCTTTCCATTAGTTTTTCTTACACCTTGGTATAAGAAATGACCTTTGCTCACTCCTGTGACTTGTTTATCTTTCTTTACAGTACCTCTTTCAAAGATTGTCCTCCACACTTGGGAGGCTGAGGTAGGCGGAGCGTTGTGAGTTCGAGGCCGGCTTGGGCCACAACGTGAGCGTAAGGCCGGCCTGGGCTACATAGTGCGACCCTGCCTCAAAAAACCAGGGCCGGGAGTTTGGCTCAGCAGCTTAAGCGCCTGCCCTGGCAGGAGCGAGGCTGTGAGTTCAATCCCCGGTGCCGCAAAAAAAAAAAAAAAAAAAAAAAAAAAAAAGATTGTCCTCCAAATCTGCTCAGATCTAGCCTCTTGAAACTTTAGTTACACATCCATTAATCGACTCTTCTGTCTTCTCAAAAGCTTTCTGACTAGATTTTCAATCTTAGCACTGTTGGCTATGGTGGGAGACAGTTTCGTGCAAGAGGTCTGCTCTGTGCCTTGTATTAGGCCCTCTAGATGATGATAATAACCCTGTGTCTTGGTTACTTTTACTTATCTCTCATTGTTGGGACAGAAAGCCTAACACCCAAAATGAAGGAAGGAAAGGTTTATTTATCTTACAGTTTTTGGAGGTTTCATTCCATAATCAGCTGGTTCCAAGGCAGGGTGGCATGGCACTGGGGCAACACTTCAAGGCAGCAGCCAGAGCAAAAAAGAAAAAACAAGCCTCTTCTCCCTTACATTGTACGCAGGCCACCCACCTCCAGGGTGGGTATAGGGCTCACAAAATCTCCTTGCTGTCTTGCACAAGATGAGAATATTTACAAAGAAGGAACCCTAGCTCCCTGCTAAGTCTGTCAGTTAAACTTCTAAACTTCTTAGGTTGACACAATGTATCAACCATAACACCCTGTTGTTCCTTTTTCACCCCAGCTGTTGGCAGTCTTTCCACATGTTCCCTGGGGGAAAACCAGCCCCTTGAGAATCATTGCTCTAGTTTATGGGGTGCTGTTATTTTGCATACTTTAAAATTTGCATTCTTTTACTTTGTATTAAATTAATTTGTAAGTTGTAAAACCCAAGAGAGGTTAAAATCAGGAAGGAATTCAAGGACTACAGAGAAAACATGCATGGGCAGGAAAAAGAAAGCAACATAGACTTGAAAATGTGAGATCATACCATCCTACATGAGGCTAAACATGTTTGTAATATTAGTCACAGGAGTTAGAAGCTGGAACCAGTGCAGGTACCCATGGATGGATCAGTAGAAACAAAAGGTGCTGTACATGTGCGACGGGATAGCCTAAAAGTGGAAGAATTTGGACTCATCCCACAATTTGGGTTAAGCTGGAGGATGTTTGGAGATTAGTAAAGACAAATGCTGCATATGGGGCCCGAGAGCAGTCAAATTAGGAACAAGAAGTAGCCTGGGGGTTGCCAGGAGATGGGTTGAAGGATAGATAGGGTGGATGAGCAGTCATCGTCTGGGTAGTTTCACTTCTGCAAGGTGAGTTCTGGTTGACGTCAGTGTGAATGGACTTAGCACCTCTGAACTGTGTACTTAAAAATGGCTAAGATGCCAAATCTAATGTGTGCTTTATTACAATTTAAAAAAATCAAAAGATTATTATATTTCTCTCTAGAATTATTATTATATTATTATATTTCTCTCTAGAAATTTGTAACTTCACTTTTCATAATCTCATCCTCCCAACACTTGTCTACCAAAAAAAAGAAGTGTTAAGTAATCTATTTGAAATGAAGATAGTGTGATACTAGCAATGAAACTTTTAATTCTTGAGAACAGTAGTAATTTCTAATAGAAACATTTAATTTTCCATGTGTTATGAACTGTATAAAATTTCTCCTTAGCTGCAGGTTCTAGAAGAAAAAAATAAAAATTTGCAAGAGGCTTTGATAGATACAGAAAAAAAGCTTGAAGAGATCAAAAAACAATGTCAAGATAAAGAGACACAGTTAATATGCCAGAAAAAGAAGGAAAAGGAGTTAGTAACTTCCATTCAGAGGTAAGAAGACTTTTAGAATCCTTTTATCTTAAGTCATTTGTATTTTTTTAAGTATTTCATTTAAAACACATTAATTTGTAATTAGTACTTTATTATTTTCCTAAAGACATACTGCTAATCAGAAATATAAAAAAATAAAAGAATCAGAAATATAATTTTAATGAAACAGTTGTGATTCATTTTGAAGCAAAATGCAAACATCTTTCCAAAAGTTTTAGATGAGAATAGTAAAAATGAAAAAAGAACAAAAATGACAATTGAAGACTATACATATTAATGAAAACCCCCTATCTGACAGCTTTGTCAGAAAACCTCTAAATAATGGAAGAAGGGGCCAGCAGAATGCACTGCAGCCTTCCAGGCTATGTCCCAGAAAGTAGTGACCAGCAGGTGTGGCAGCCTCACCAGGTACCCGCAGGTGGACGTGAGACTCTTCTGAGTTACTGCAGTTGGAAACACAATGGAGAGGATGTTGGTGTTTTTAGGGTGTGTGTTGAAGCCTGGACATTTAAGGTTGGATTCCTGAGGAACCTAAGGTACACATATAGACATGTTTTTTGGAGGCAAAACTTAAACCTTTATGTTGTCAACTACAGATAGATGAAACAATCCTGAAAAAGATTACAAAGCACCAAAATTAAATGTAAGACATTCAGTCTTCAGCTTAGGAAAACAAAATTGCCAGTTACTCCTTAAATAAAGGACTAACACGCAGAATATATAAACAACTCAAAAAATTAGATCTCCCCTGCAAATAAAAGATCCAAACAAGAAATAGGTGAATGAAGTGAACACACTCTTCTGAGAAGAAGTACAAATGGTCAGTAAATATGTGAAAAAATGCTCCGTATCACTGGCCATTAGAAAAATGCAAATTAAAACAAGACAGATTTCATTTTACTTCAGAAAGAATGACCATCATCAAGACCCCAAATAATAACAAATGCTAGTGAGGCTGTGGGGAAAAGGAGCTTTTCCACATTATTGGTGGAAATACAAACGTGTATATTTGAAAATCAATATGGAGATTCCTTAAAAACTAAAACTAGAAGTATCAACCCAGTTGGTCCCTTTCTAGGTGTCTTCCTAAAACAGTTCAAGACATCATATTATAGTGTGATACGTGCTGACCTGTGTTTCTAGCAGCACAATAGTTAGATCTTGGAAGTCCATCAATAGATGAATGCTTAAAGAAAATGGGGAATTTATGTACAGTGGAGTGTGTACTACTATGATATAAAGGATAAACTTGAGTCATTTATAGGAAAGCAGATGCACTTTGTAACCATGATGCCAAGTGAAATAAATCAGACACACACACTTAAATATCACAGTTTCTCTTGTGTAACAAAGCCAAAGTATAAAGAGCAAAATCAAAGATAGAAAATAAGAAACAGGGAGACAGCTCGTTTGGAGATGGGAAGAGCATCTAGAGATGGAAGGAGGGAAAAGAGAGGGAAGGACAATAAAAATAGTTAAGATGTGCTATGTGTGTGTACCGACTCCCTGTGATAAATGTAATCAATTATGAACTGCAAACATGTACTAATAAAAATAAGTCAATGAAATATAGTCTTTGTGTTTATATAATTACCAACTCAGTATATTCAGTTTTTAAGTCAATCCCATCTGATTTAATGTGAATTTCATGTAAACCGTGCTGTACTCCTATCTTCAGAGTCTTAAACATACCTGGAATACCTTTTTAAAATTATTGTTTAGGTGCCAAAATATTCTCATTTCCAGGATAATTCAGTCCTCAGCATGCCTCATGTCAGCTCCAAAGAGTCACATGCTTATGATTCTGCCTTTGTATTTGCCTTATTTTCTGCTAATTTTTCAGTTTCCCTTGTTTGTCACTCCACACATTATACCTATTCTTTAGTCTCAAAACAGCTTCCCAGTCCTCAGGAATTCAGCCGTGGGTTTTCCTTTCACTTCCACTGGTCAAATGTGACTGTATCTGTTCTGTGCTGTCGACACTGCCACTCTGAACCCAGCTGTGTAGTTGAATATGTTTCGTTCCACTGTGTGTTTCCACATATTCGTGTGTTTAGACCTTCTGTGTAGACTTTCTTTTATTAGGTTTTTGGAACACACCAAGTCTAGAATTTTTTGTTTGGAAAGACTTGATACAGTGCATTTCAGAAAACATGGCCACTTTTTTTGACTTCGATGCAGTCTGAGATGGTGTCATTCTAGAACTTTCTCTTGCTTTCACCTGGAGGCACAGAGCAGACAAGCATATGTGTCATTCTTCAGCACTGTGCAGCTGTGTGTCACAGCTCTGGTGGTTCGGATATAGTCTCCATTTCCTCATAACTTCAGATACATGTGTGACTAGGAACTATATCATCATATTTACCTGTTTTGTGTATTGCTAAGCATCCTGCTTCATGAATTCTTCAGAACATTTGGGATTTATAAATTAAGAAAAGTACTCCACCAGAAATGAGTTATATCTTGAGCAGTAGTAGCTCCTCTGCTGCTGAAAAGATGTATTACAGGACGTGGCTGTCAGTGTGTGGGAGAATGTTTTTGTGATGTTTCACCATGACAGACATTTTTCCCTCTTTGTTGCTGGCTCATTTTTCTCTTTACCTTAAAGACTTTTATTATTTTTAGTTCATTTTATCTCTTGAAATGTCTTGAAATACTTTTAAGTATATGGAAGGTAGTATCTTGACACTGAACTGAGAAAGAACTTACTCTGTTGGAATTTTTTTTTGAAAGAACTTACTCTGAAATAGAAATATTTTTCACTTATAGGTTAAGAAAACAAATACTTTATAACTTACAATACATAAAAATATCTCCAGTGACATTATTCATAAATAGGTCTGAAGCGCTTATTGTACCACCTAGGACTGTCAGTTAAAGAACTAATAAATATGACATTGTTTGTTTTGGAGGAGGGAGAAAGCTTCAGGTAGCCATAATTGGAAAAAGAAAATATCAAAATGCAATTATAAGAAATCTTCTAGTGTTCCACAACTCTTGCTTATGATATACAGCTAAAGTAGGGGTATCTCTAGAATCCTTGCAGCTGTTAATAGTTTGGGTTTTGGTCCTTATTGTTCATGATACAGTTTCGTTTCTTTGGTTTTTTTTTTTTTTTTTTTTTTTTTGCCGCACTGGGAATCAAACTCTGAACCTCGCACCTGCCAGGGCAGGTGCTTAAGCCACTGAGCCAAACTCCCAGCCCTGGTTTTTTGAGGCAGGGTCGCACTATGTAGCTCAGGCTGGCCTTGCGCTCCCGTTGTAGCCCAAGCTGGCCTCGAACTAAGAATGCTCCTCCTACCTCAGCCTCCTGAGTGCTAGGATTACAGACATGGGCCACCACACCCAGCGATAGTTTCTTTTAACGTGAACATTACTGTTGTTCTTTTCTCCAAGCTGGCACTTCCTCTGCTTTCTTCTTTTATGTTTAATGTGCCAGAGGGATTCCTTCTGCTGTGGGTGCAGGACAAACAGTTTGGCCAAGTTGTAAACACAGTAAAGTGATTCTCTCACCATTGAAGAGGAAATGTTGTGGGTTTAGGCAACCATTGTCCTTACAAGGAAACTGTTGCCAAGCTTGGAATGAAGGGCCACTGACATGGATCCCTATTCCTACTTATTCTTAGAGAAGGAACAGCGAGAGGCTGGAGGGCAGAACTTGGGGTTTGGTGATGGAGGACTTGGCCTGTGCCTAGCGGTGTCACGTGCTGAGCAACCCTGGTCTCAGCCCTGCTGTTTCTAGGGAATCATCAGCCCCAGATAATCATGGACTTTTCTTACTTTGTGTGAAATATGGTTCTACTTACTCACTTGCTTCCTGTGGGTCTTTATTAAAAAATATCCTAAGAAGGAACATCATTACCTTCAAATCATCTACCTAGATCAAAAAATAGAGCTTCTTTTCCTTGTGTAATGATCTTTGTAAAACAGTTTGCAGCACAAAGTAGAAAGATGCCTTGAGGATGGAATCCGCCTTCCCATGTTAGATGCAAAACAGCTGCAGAGTGAAAATGACGACCTCAGAGAGCAAAGCGAGGCGGCCAGCAGGGTGAGCGGGTACCCGGGTGGGGAGCATGCAGCATGGGCCATCTGTGTGATTTCCAGCCTTGCTCGTGGGCAATAGCTTCGAAATTTTTAGTTTGAATGCTTTTATCTGGAAAGAAAATATCAGTTTAAGCAAATGTGATTTAAACTTAAATAAAAGCCCAAACAAAAGGATACATTTCTTGCCTAAATTATTCAGTCTCAAAAATTGCACAAAGGAAAGTTTACCACAAAAGACTTCTGCAGTTTTTCGTGTGTATGTATGACCTAAATCATGTTGCTATTTGAAGGACGCTTACTGTGAATACCTTTGTAAGATAAAAAGACCCTTTTCAAGTAAATTTGTAATTCTGTATACTTTCCTTTTTTCTTGAAATATTGGTACTTTTGGAAAGCACTGGGGAAAATGAGTCAGTTCAAACTGATTGTTTCCTTTGTTTTAGATAATAAGCAACCAGCAAGATGAAATTAACAAGATGACTTTAGAACTTCAGGTAAGAAGTATTTCATCTTTATTTTCATTCAGTGACAAGTGGATTTACTACTTACATAATGTAAAGGCGTTGAAGCATATTTACATGTGTATGAAAACACTCACGGCACCTGAGGTGAAATTACAAAATCTTTAGTATTAATCTTTCAGTTTTTCAGGTATTCTATTTATTAAATAAATTGTACAGAAAGGCATGAGGCTTGTTCTCCCTCCCTGGCGTCACCTGCTCTTTATCCGGGTAGCGTGTCTCCGCTGCCAGGCATGCGGAGCCCCAGTGCCCTCGTTACTGTCTTCATGCAGACGTCCTGGAAGCAGGCTCCCAGTCCATGCTGTCCAGCTCCGGCTCCTCCCCTCCTGCAGGTGTTCCCGACAGCTCCATAGTCAGCTGCTTTTCTCTGACTGTCTCTTCAATTCTGGAATCCTGCAGGTGCCTCTGTCCTCTGGCCGGTGTCCCACGGGTCCTACCTAGCATCAGGATCTGTGGTATTCCACTTTCTGTTTTCTCCTCATTTTCTGTTTTCCGGTCATGCTTTTCCTACCAGCAGTCTCAGCTCTGTGAGAAGGTTTAAATGGTGAAAGTTTAGAAACAGTCTGGTTCCTGTGTGCTGTCTATGGGTGAATACTCTGGCTCCAGGTGTGCCCCTCCCCGTCTGATGTTGCAGCTCTTCCTACATGCCTGCCCTTGGCTTGCACAGGAGCTGTGAGAGGGTGTGCAGGCACTGTTCTGTCAGGATGGGGCCAAGGGTTTCCCAGAACATGGAGCCTGTCCCCCCAGAATGCCCCCGCAGACCCCTGGGAAGAGCTGCTCTGCCAGTGGGTGGACTTGCCCACTCTCTCTACCCCACCCCGTCCTTAGGATGCCATGTCTTACTCTTTCTCTCTTATCAATCCCCAGCACTTGCATGCATGTGTACACCTTTCCTTCTGAGTTTCTTGAGGATGGAGGCCGCATAGCTCAGCTGGACATTCAGAGCTGAGCAGGGCACTTGACACACAGCTCATGGCCCACAAATGTGAGAATGCAAGGACTCAGAGCCACTGTGGGCTGTGGCCTAGCTACAGGGCGTGTTGCAGAAAAGGGAAAGTGATTCAATGTTAGGTCCTGTTGGAGATTTTTATTACAAAAGTGATGCTCCATCTCACTCCAGAAAGAATGGCTGTCATCCAGAAATCAGCCAGTAACAAATGCTGGCGGGGCTGTGGGGAAAAAGGTGGGAGTGTAGACTGTCACAACCACTGTGGAAATCAGTGTGGAGATTCCTCAAAAAACTAGGACTAGAAGTCCCATTTAACCCAGCTATTCTCTTTCTGGGTATCTTCCCAGAAGAATTAAAAACATCATACCACAGCAATGTATGTGCACCTATGTTTATAATTTGTAATAGCTAAATCTTGGCAACAACTCATGTGCCCATCAAAGAATGGATTAAAAAAGGTGTGGTCTTTTTATATAATGGAGTACTATTCAGCCATAAAGGAGAATAAATTTGAGACATATTTAGGTAAATGGATACAACTTGAGACCATACTCTTAAGTGAAATAAATCAGACTCACATATATAAACATTGTATTGTCTCCTTGTGTGAGAAACTGAAAGAAAAACTAAGGACCAAAATATACAGTAGATTTTGTGAAATGGGAAGAAACTGTTCAAAAGACAGGAGGAACTCGGGTGGGACAAATGGGAAAGGATGGAAGGGAAAAGGACAAAAATACAAGATAGTTATACTGCTAGTTTCTCTTAGTTCTTTGAAAAGGTTTGTGCTAATGTCATTTGGAGAATTATTTATGCCCATATCTTGTACTCTGAGTGACTACTTTGAAGATAACAATACACAATGTATTAGCTCTTATTCTCCTGTTTGTTTTGAAATTTTATTTTTTCCATGAAATAAAAAATAAAAAATACACAAAAGAAGAAGAAACCCTGTAACATTTTTTTCTTTTTGTTTTTTTTTTTTCTCTTCTCCTCTTCTCTTGTGTTCTGTTCTCTTCTCTTTTCTCTTCTTTTTTCTTCTTTTCTTTTCTGAGACAGGTGGTTGCTATGTAATTCAGGCCAACCTTGAACTATGTAGCCTAGGTTGGCTGCAAACAAGTGGCAGTCCTCCTGCCTCAGTCTCGCAAGTGCTGGGATTATAGGTGTGCTTCTGCCCTCATGTGAACTTTTATCCCTGCCTCAGCAGTAAGAATCACCAATCTGTATCCTGTCCATAAACTTGCCTCTTCTGGGCATTTGGTGGGTGTGTGTGGTGTATGTGTGTGTGCGTGCATGCATGTGTGTGTCTTCTGTAATTTTTTCTGATCAGCTCCAGCTGTTAAACGCCACTAGTTGCCAGCTGCTCTTCTCCCTCTCTCCAGGGCTGGGCACTGAATCCAGGACCGTAGCACTGGGCTACAGCCCAGCCCTTTTTACACATTTTTTTGAGACCGTGTCTCACTAGGTTATGCAGGCTGGGCTCAAACCGGGGATCCTCCTTTCCCAGCCATCCTGGTTTTCAGCAACACACTGTGACCTGCTTTGCTTCACAGACCTACCCATTCTGGTTCCATTGCTTCCTTCAGGGAGCAGTGAAACTGCGTTCTGCCCCTTGGAGTAGGGTTCCCAGCTGTGTGTGCATTCTGGGAAGGTAGCCAGGCTGCAGTTCAGTATCCTGAAAGCCTCACTGTTCTCAGTCCAGAGGATTGTGGAGAGGGAGTTAGTGTTTGCCCATGCTGAGCGCCAGCGAGAAGACAGCTCTGATGGCTGTGCCCACCGGCAGGATGTCGGGGAGGTGAGGGTGGCATGTAGGGCTGGACTGTGCTTGGAGATGCCCTTCCTTCTCTGAGTGGGCAGCAGATGGGGTTGCAGCTCCGGCTTCCAGCGCGTGTCTGGGCTGTGCTCCTGGCCATGCGCAGGTGAGCCCCCCGAGAGTGCGGCAGGACGTGCAGATCTCTGGCTGGTTCCTGTGGAGGCCTCTGGAACGGATCACTTTAAATGAAGTGTTTTCCCAGGCCCAGCACACTTAAAAGTGGAGCTCGGACAACTAGGCTCTTCTCTGGAAACACCTTGTGTTTGCCTAGAGCTGGAATCGGAGGTTTGTCTCTGGGTGAAATCCATTCTAACACTATGCAAGGTGCCTGTTCTCTTCTCAGATTCTTGAAAGGCCCTGGTTTTCTTCCACTGACTTAGGAACCCCCACATAATGTGCTCCCCTCCTTGCTCCCCTCGGATTCTGACTGCAGTGTTCACACTCATCATGGTGCTCAAGCTTTTTGTCAGATGCCGGTCAGCTGCCTCAGGCCCATTGCACTAGCTGAACCTTCTTTATGGGTATCTGAAGACACTGTCTCTGGAGCCTCAGACTTTTGTTCAAATGCCACATTTTGCACAAGCCCTTTTCTGTCCCCCGAGATGTTAGCATCATTTCCCTGACCACGCTGTGTGCTCACACAGTCACCTGCCTACAGTCCAGTGTAAAGAGTCTCTTTCCTTCCGAGTTCACCAGGATGGGAGAGTGTTACACGATTGAGAGCAGGAGGGGCGTCCAGGCAACTCTGTGGTACATGGTGAGACCTATGGTGTGAGTCTCTCCTCAGGGTTCTTTCTCCTGAGTTGCTCATGGAAGGTGGAGATGCGCACTTGGCCCGCTATTCCCTTCCCTGGAACTGCTCACGTGGATGCATTGCCCAGGGTTCACATCAGACTGCACACGCACCCAGCCCTGTTTTTAAACTGGAAGTGATCCTGATAGGTTTGTGACTCAGGAGAATGTTTTAAATGTTACAGGGAATGTGAGAAAGATTGTAGACATTGAAAACGTCAAATTTTTATTAATCCCCAACATGTCCAGTGAGTCATGAGTGGGTTGTTGACCTGAATTTCACAAAGCCCAAAATTTATTTCAGAAAGGAATATAGGTGATTTAATTTCTGTGTAGAAGAATGCCACCATTTTGAGCAGTTACCCCCATTTTAAAAATCTTAGATCTCAAAAAATGCTTTGCAAAATTCTTTGTGAAATAACATACATTATTCATTCTTGGTATAATAAATGGAAATTATGTCTCTTAGGTTTTCTATCTTGTACACATTGAAAGTAACAAGCACTTGGCATTATGGGTTAATGTGTCAGAATAAATATATTGTTGTTTGAATTTATAAACACTAATATGTATTTCAAAAACTTGTGTGAATTGTTAATAGAATGCTTTTTTTAAAAAAAGAAATGGTGTTGTGTACTGCTTGAGCTGTGCTTCATTTTGGAGACTTGCTTAGTAGTCAGATTTTGTTCTATTTTATGTTGATTTGAGACCATAAGAAAATTAGTTAAAAAATTTTTCTCCTTTTTTTTCCTTATCCCTCAAAAGTATGCTTTTTCATACAATTTAAAATAAGGAAGTAAAGTTCTGGGTGATGTGTTACTGGCAGGCAGCCTCTGGCCCTCACTCACACCTGATGTCAGCCCAGGGACGGTGCAGAGCTGGTGTCAAGAGTTTCTCTCACATATGCTTGATCCAGCCTCCTGACTTGTGAAGTTTGATGTTGTTTCCTCAATCTAGTTTTCCCCCTTTGGGCAAATGGCACCACTGCACATTTGTGACTGGTTCTCATGGAGAGAACTGCCCGCTTCCTTGCTGGTTTAAATTCAGTCTCGTGCAGAAACATTAGTAGCTAATTATTGCATTCAGCGTGACTTAAAATTGGTCATGATATTACAGCATTATGGAAATACCCCTCTTTCTGTTCAGCTTTCATTACTGAAATACAAGTTTTGGAAAGTAGTTTATCTGTGATACTTTTCTTATATAATTCTGATAAGCAGTCACAAACCTTAAGAAACTTTAGGTTGAATTCTGACCACATAATATCATCGGACCAGAAATTATAAACATTCAGCTAAGTAAATAAATCTTCATATAGTGTTCTATCAAATGCAGCCAGGAAAGAACTTCAGTGCCCAGAAATACACACACCCAGAGAACCCATCTACTCTGTCAACGACGCGGGTTGTTTTAAAAGGTTCGTGGCTGTTTATTAAAACTATGCCAGAAAAGCGTCATGGATAAACTGCTTTAGAACTTATAGTAGTGAAAATTCAACAGAAGGAGAGTATTCTCATAATGCTATAGTACTCTTCTCTAAACATATCCTGCTCCATCTTTTTATCACTTGTACTGTCTTTCTAAGCATTCAGAGCCAGTGTCGCTGTCTACTGTGTTAAATCAGTGCTTTCTTTTCTGTGTTAGATGCTTTGCTTTATTTACATCATTGCTGTTGTTGTCCTAGTCTATCCAAGGGAAGCTTTCTAAAGAGAAGTTGACCACACAAAAGATGATGGAAGAGCTGGAGAGGAAAGAAAGAAACCTTCAGAAATTAACAAAAGCACTGCTTGAGGTGAGTAGGAGAAACTTGGACTGCCAGGGGATGATGATCCACACCTCTTTCAGCCAAGGCTTAGTTCGTATAAATTAATAGACTATTTTTTAAACTGGAGTTGATTTTGATGTGCCAGATAATTAAATCTACTAGGTTTCTTAGGAAAATTACAATAGGAATACAAATTTTTCTTTTTCTTATGTCTTGGAGTAAAGTTGTATGGACTTCAGCCAGATCAGATGCTGTGCAGACCTAGACCCCAAAATGAGAAAATAGGGCATAAACTGAATACAATCAAAATCACCCTTGAAAAGTCCATAAGGAAGGTGTGGGGTGGGGTGGTCACGGGAGGAGTTGCGCGTCTCAGCAATGTGAGCTGGAGGACTGGCCTATGTTGAGCATGCACACCAAAATACATATTATGACTCACATCCCACCTTTACCTACTGAAGAATGCTTTTCCAAATGGTAAGGACATTTTCTTCAATAGCCATAATTGTCATACCCAACAAGAGTAATGATTCCTTGACGTTTGGTAATGTCTAGGCTATATTCAGATTTCCCCACTTCACAAATATCTTTTAGTACCATTGTAAACAATTTAATCAAGGACTGCTCATTGCATTTGATTGTGGTGTCTCATAAATCCTTAGGTCCCTTATATGCTTGGGAATTATTTTGGGATCTGGCACATGGGTATGTCGCATTGCTGAAGACCAAAAGCCCATTTTTCTCAGACTTGTAGATTGTTCCACCCTGTAGGTTTGTCTGATTGCCTTCTCCTGGGTGTCATTTGTCTTGTTCTGTACGATCTTTTATTTCTTGAAGCTGCACTTTAGCGCTAAAGACCTCAAGAAACTCATGTCATATTGGGGGAGGGGGTGTGGAGAGTACGTTGTTGAGTGTTGTTTACCTAATAGGATTGTACAGTGTCCAGGCATCACGTGCTCAGGTTGATCATCACATGATCATGTTGCACAGTGTGGCCCTTTGTAGTTCAGGCTGGCCGTGAACTCACTGTGTAACCCAGGCTGGCCTTCAACTCGCAGGAATCCGGAGTACTGGGTTACAAGCGTGCACCGCCATGCCCCCCCGCCCTGTCGACAAAAAGTAACTACAAAGTAACTTAATTACTACTTTCACTAGCAATAAAATTACTGAATAAGGTTGAATGTGTCCTTAAGTTCTTTTTGTCCTTAAAATCTCATTTACAGGAGAATGGGTACGTAAAGCAAGATGCTTATGATGAGAGAAACCAATAGAACCTGAGACTTCTTGGATTTAATGCTTTTTCTCTTGGGCTTACTCTAGGGTGTCAGAACCATTTTGACCACATAAATGAGTCTTTCTCTTTCTTTTCCCCGCAGTGTACGTGCAGTCGGTTTGTTTAATGTATGCATAGTGAGACACTTGATAATAGACTTCTGTTCATATACTCGGGAACTGTCAGCCTGCATGGCTTTTGAGCACCTTTCCTCTGTCCTAACAGCTGATGTTTTGATCCATCACAGAACCACAGACAGACGGAAGAGTCTCGCTCTCTGCTGGACCAGGGCCAGGGTGAGGAGGCAGAGCCGCCAAGGCAGCAGCCAGCGCCTCCCACACGGCCGCTCTTGGATCTGGCGGTGATTGATCAGCTCTTCAAGGAGATGTCCTGCTGCTTGCTCGACTTGAAGGCACTGTGCAGTATTCTCAACCAGCGGGCCCAGGGCAAGGAGCCCAATCTCTCGTTACTGCTGGGGATCAGGTGTAAGTGGCTCAAGTATTAGAAACCCATCTTGGTGAGCCAGGAGCTCTGCCCGCCTCCCGTTTGTTCTGTTCCCTGCTTTCCTTTCTAGCAGCTGTAGCTTTAGCTGTTGCTGGGGCCAGACCCTCCTACAGCAGACCTCACTGCTTACAGAACTGATCGGGGCACAGCCCCAGCGTATGTGGGCACCACCTGGCAGAGGCCTTGGCTCAGTCTGAGTCTGTATGCCTGGGCTTCCTGGTTGCTCTTTGAGAAGCAGTGATGTTTCAGTTGGTTTCCATGTGGTAGTTGTGTAGATTAACATGTTCCTGCTAGCTTGAACCACTGGTGGTAGCTGCATGGCCGTCGCACTGGGCAGCTTGTACCTGTGGCCCTGGCCCATGCTGCCAATTGGACAGTCATGCAAGGACTACTGGTGGTTCAGAGTCCCTAGCAGCAGCATGAATGATAGTCACTGGTGCGGTATTTGCAGGATGATGCCTGCTCAATTCTCAGAGGCAGCTGCTCAGTGTGAGTAGGATGCTTTCCTGGGAGCCAGCTCATAGCCACTCCTGTCGTGCAGACCCCTTGGCATCACCCTTTCCCCACAACACCCACAGTCTCAGCCAGTGTGAGCACTTCATGCCCCTCACTGCCTGTGGCTCCACATCTGTAGGGCATTGACACACAGGTCTTGTAGTGGAGCAGAAAGGGGCTCTAGAGAGTGGATAACCATTCTGAGAGGTGGTGTGTGCTTCAGATAGGGCTGACTTTGCTTCCAGTCTCCTCGGAGAGACTCTGCCATTGGCAGAACCAGTACCACTCTTAGCATGTAGTGTAGAAGATCCTGAAAGCTGAGTGCTTTCATTCTCTCAGTGTCAGGCCCTGGGGCTGCAGCTGGGCTTGGGTACAGCCTTGCCTGCGGCACACAGACTAAGTGAGCACACTGTGGTGTTCCTGGTGTCGTCACGGACGGTGAGGCCGAGGGGCAGAGGCAGAGAGCACTGCCAGGGAAGGCGGGAGGCCCGGGGCGCTGGTGCCACTGTGGCTCTTCAAGCAGAAATGGGCATCAGACCCGGGAATCAGGGTGGCGCGGTCCACATGGCCTCAGGGAACAGGAAGTGAAGGACCCGCTGCCCCTTTGCAGAGCTGCCCACCCCATTGCATTTGTCACCTCCACTCACACAGCAGTCCTCACGTTGCCGCTGACGGATAGCAGAGCTGTCCTCATCTCAGGAGTGATGGGCAGCCTCTCTACCTGGTCCCTACCTGCCTGCTTGCTTGGTCGTCAAGCTGCATTTGTGAAGCTGGCTCTGCCAGCTGGCTGTGAGGCCAGCGGAACCCTCGAGTCTTTGTGACCTGGCCGTGGCCCTGCGGCCTGGCCCCGCCCCTGCACTGGCCTCCAGCATGTCGCTGGAGTTTGGTGCCCAGTCCCCTCCTTCTGCGGGCTTCTCTGCCACTTGCTCATGGGGTCCTGGATTTCTCTCTTCACTCAGGACTTGCTCAAATAGCCGTCCCCATGCCCGGCTGTCATCTGGTGTCCCGTGTAGACAGACTGGCTCTGTTGTGATCCTCACAGACACAGAGTTGCACCTCAGCCACCTCCCACCCAGCCCAGGTTTTACAAAGGTGGCAGGTGCTGTCCTTTGCTCCTGCCCAGGTGGTGAGGACGGCCCTTTCCCCTCTGTCTCTGTTGCCATCAGACCTCCGTTGCACTGCCGGCCTTAGCTCGTGGTGCTGGAGCCTTCCCCTGGACTCTGTCACCCAGGTCCCCTCCTTGCATGAATCTCTTTCTCACATTTTTGCCAGTGTGATTTGTCAGAACCGGAAACCTGGTTCCCTAATAGTAACTGTCTCCTGTGGTGCAGTAGGTAGTGCCTGCCTGCCTTACGAGCCTCCGCTCTTGAGCTTTTTCTGTTCTGTCAGCTCTGTGCCTTCATTCTGCTTTCTTCGCCCACCTGGCGAGCTGGGGTCTGTGGCTTCCTCAGTGAGGCTGGCCACTCTCTTCACAGTGGGCAGGGCACCGGCAGCACTCACCAGAAGTTGGGTATAGAGCACGGAGAGCAAGCCACCAAGCTCAGCATCCAGCCTGACTCCTGGCCAAGCCTGAGTTTGAGTTCATGTTTATTAAAGTGCCAGCTACCTGCCAACGCCCCCAACAGCTCCTGGGCTGTCAGTCCCACCAATGCTCGCTGTCCTGAGTGCTTCTGGAAGTCAGGTGAGCTGCTGACTCCTGCCGTGGGCAGACCCTGCAGCCAGCTGCCTGCTCAGTCCAGCTGCTGGGGAGTGCGGAGTTCCAGCAGCCTCCCCATGTACTTCGAGAAGCAGTGTTTGTATGTCAATTAAAAATTCACTTTGTGATCATAAAAATTAAGATAATTTCTCTTGCTATACAAATGGTTTTCAAATGTTTGTCTAATAGAACTGAGGGCTCTAGATGAGTTCGAAAGAGACTTTAGAGGATGTTCTTTTCACTTTAAATATTGTCATCCAGGAAGCCTGTTGAATTTGTGGCTATCACTGTATGAATTTTGTACATTTTAGCTAGCAGTGTTTTTAGAGGACTAAGTAGGTATTATCTATGGTATTTAATATCAAATGAGGCTTACTTTAATGTGAGCCTCAGTAGTATTCAGTGTGTAGCATATATTACATATGACAGCTAAGGTGAAATCCTGAAATGTCTTCGTTGAAAGCAAATTGTCAGACATTCCTCCATGTTTTATTTACACAGCATTGAACTGTTCAACTGAAGACACAGAAGTCGACCACAGCCCAGACACGCTCAGTAAGCAACTGTCCGACGTGTGCCAGTTGCGGAGGGACATTGATGAGCTGAGGACGACGATATCCGACCGCTATGCTCAGGACATGGGGGACAACTGCGTCACCCAGTGACGGCGGCGGCAAGTGCTGCCACCTGCAGCTCTTCTGGACCTTCCCAGGAGTTTCTACAGGAAGTCGCAAGAAGCACATGGCTTACTTAGCGGGGGTTTTTGTGGATTTGTTTTATTGAGGGAAAAGATGGGTGTGAGGAGGTTTTGAAGGGCTTTCTAATCAGGCAAAAATTTCAGAGTACCATTTGAAAGATGTGATAAAGTCTACAAGAAAACATCTATCTTCTGAAACTACTGATTGTAGGGCCAAGCTGTGAACAGTGCCCTTCAGAAGGGGCAGGAGTTGTTCGCTCCTGTAGTTTTCTGTCTTTGTGTGTGCACGTGTGTGTGTGGTTTTTCTTTGTGTGTGTGTGTTTGTGTGTGTTAGTCACAAAATTTCTAAAGCTTTCAAGGGTCGCAGCACAGCGCTTCTGAGAAATGCACACACCATCTGCTCTTCCCTTCCTCTCTCTGTTTGGGGACTCCAAGGGAGGGCTGGCTGGGCAAGGCTGTGTGGTGGGCCAGCGCTGGGGCTGGAGGAGGCAGGCCACGCCTTTTGTGTTTGGCAGTCACTGAGTTGAGGCTGTGGCTTGGTGGCTTTTGGTACTGTAGGGAATTCATGTGTTACCAGAAGATTTGACATAATTTGAACCAATTTTAGCATGCCTCTTAATATTTCCAGTTTTTATTTACGTGTTACATGTATCGTTGTAAACAGAGCCATCTGTTTGATTAGTGAAAACCTTCAGACGCCCAGATAATCATTTTAAAAGATAGATTGACAGAAACTTTGAAAGAGTAGCTTATTTATCTACATTTCAGTGTTTACAGTTTAACCATTTTGTACCTGTTTTAAAGTTTAAACTACCTTAGGAAAAAGCCAGCTCCTATTCCTTATCTCTGAACTAACACTAACATAAAACAGAATCTAAGGGAGCCGAGATTTTCATGGCCGGGTGAGGTGTTTCCTTGAGGTGGGGCTGTGCATACAGTGTGAACTTGGCCAGGCCTGTTCCACTGCTGGAGGGCAGGGTGTCCAGGACGGTGCAGTCGTGAGCAGAGTGGGTGTGCAGGCACCCCGGTCAGCGTGCCTGTGCTGGAGAGCTGGCTGGTGTTTGGGGAAGACTGTGCCCGATGGCCCTCAGAGTGCTTGTGCATTCCTGCGAGTGGCCTGCATCATGGCCAGCTCCAGCCTCCATACGGTGGCCGGGCCCTCAGATGTCACTGAGTTCCATTGGGGTGGACCGTGTGGGCGTGGCAGCACTGCCTGGGGGAGTGTCGTCAGGCAGCTACTGCTAGGAGTGGGTTCCCTTGTTCTCTGTCTCGAGAGCCTGGCGGGACGGGGCCTGTGCAGGACGGCCGGGCAGTGGCACTGAGACTGCTGCAGCGGTTCCGCACCCTGTGGGCTCGGCCCGGGCGGGACTTAGTCACAGGAGGAGCGTGACTGTCAGTGTGCTCACTTGGTTTCTGACATGCTTGAAGACAATCAGAGTAGTAAAAGAGCACGAACACCTGGTGCAGAGGGTTCCACCATGCTTAAGTTAAGGTGTGCAGTTGGCCCTTACAGTGAAGTGGACAGCACCCCCCAGCCCTGTCAGCTACGTGCAGCCGTGAAGCTTACGTTCTCCTGCCAGGATTGCAGAAATAACCAGACTAACCAGCCAGTGCGTCCAGTTTGGGTCCTTGGCTTCTTCCTTAAATGTCTTCTAGGTTTTTAGTTTAGTATTAGAGTTTTGCAGTGGCTGTGTTTTTAAAATGAAGTTACGATCATTTGTTTTCATCTGTTTTGGATAGTTTTCTTTTCTGGCCTAATTGGGATACAATAATTTTTTGTTGTAATAAGTTATTTTAAAAAAAAAATTACAGGATGTTTTTCCCTTATGTTGAGGAAGTAGACAGAGTGCTGCTGCTCCATTGCAGTCTCAGAGGAGTGAAGATGGAGCAGGGTGGGGGGTGGCCCTCAGGTGCAGCATGGAGCCACCTGCGACCTGCAGTGCGCAAAGGGCGTTGGGTGGGGGTTGAAACTAGTATTATTCTATTAGTGTTTATTTTTGATTTTTGCTTTTCAGAAACTTCCCCTTCCTCAGGACCCCTCCTTGTGTTAAAATAGTGACAGTGTTGGTGTTGCACTGGAAACAGTCTTAACTTCAGGTCGATGGAGCTGGGCAGGCAGCAGCACTTGGTGTGCTGGGGCTCGAGCCAGGCCATTCAGCACAGCTGTTACTGCGGCCAGGTGTGCCTGAGGCCAGGTCCCCTGCGTGTGGCAGAAAGTCTGGAGATGTCTTCGGCTGATGGCCCCCCTTTAACTCTGCTCCTGGGAAGTGTCTCGCAGTGTTCACTTTTGTCACAGTAGTGAGTTCCCAGCTGAACTCCGACTCAGTCGCAGAGCGCAGGTTCAGAAGGACATTTGTCTCAGGGGAAGCAGGCAAGGTGAGCTGATTGCAGGCCCAGAGCTGTTAGTTACTGTTAGTGAATCCTCAGTGGCTCTGATTTTAAAAAAGTGTAAGCATTGACTAGGTAAGAGATGCCTGAATTTATTTTTAAAAAGTGTGGTCCCTTTTGTATTTTAAATAGGATTCCCTATTTAATATTGACAGTATTATATCTTAATGAAATTTATTTTGGTGTGACAGTTTACTACACTGGATTAAGTCTCTTTAAATAGCTTGCTGGAGACAATCTCAAGGCTGGAAAGTGTTACTGAGTTGAGTGTTGTGCATCTCTGCCTGACTCATAGCCTGTAGGATAATTCATGTTGCACAGGACTCCACAGGACCCTTGGGTGCTGTTTAAAGAGACTGCTGTGTTGGGAGGATGCTGGCACAGTGTCAGGCATGTGGACTGTCCCTGGCCACGCCGTGTGGGCACCCTGGGTTCAGCTTGTTGGCTTTCTCCTCCTCCCACGCTCCCACTGCCAGGGTGTGGTTCTGACCAAGTGCTGCAGTGCAAGGAGGCTGCTCCCCCATGGCCCATTTTGGCCACTCCGAGAGCTAAAGCTGGTTCACCTTGCCTCAATTTGTGAGTGTTCTCTTCAGTGTTCATACATAGGAGAAGCTGTTTCTTATTTTATACAAAGAGTAAACTTTCCAGCTTGGCCCCAGATGCCATCTGTGGTGTTGGCCATGTAACTATGTTATGCATTTAATCATGGAGGGAAAAGATTTTGAGATTTTTCTTATTTCAGAGAAATACTGAATGTCATAGAAGGTAGTGTCTGATCAGGAAGTCTAACACCACCAGTGTTGCAGCTGCTTACGGAGAGGACCTCCTGTGCCTTTTGCCCGCAGTGAGCACACGTCCCTTTCTGTTTCTAGGCGCTCTGAGAAGGTATGACTCCTGCGCCTTGTTCTGCAGATAGACCTGACAAGGAGCCCATGGTAGGAACCAGACGCACATCTTGGGACCCGGCCTCCACTGTGGGGGGAGGGGTTCCTGGAGAACAGAGTGTGTCGTGTGTGTGTGTGTGTGTGTGTGTGTGTGTGTGTGTGTGGTTATATGTGTGTATGTGTAGATGATGTATGAGTTGTTATTTAAATATCAGTGTGTGAGCTCGGCATTGCGTTGGTATGGGGGCGGAAGCAGTAGGTGCTGGGCAGCTGCGGAGAAGCGGGAGCGTGGCAGACCCCGCAGCCGGTGCTTTCCATCTCGGTTCAGTTTCTGAACCATCCACGATACCTCATGTGTAAATACCGTGTCCCTGATGTAAAGGAGATCGTTATTGTGAAAAAGAATGTGAAGCCACTGGCTGGCTTATGCCTTCTGATTTATCATTTTTGCCTCCTTTTTTTTGTAAAGGGGTTGGTTTTGTTTTGTAATAGAGTTTACAGCTAGAATTTTGAATGCCAAAGTTCTATTTATTAAACTAAAAAAGTTTTCAATGTTAATACCTAGTATTTTTTCACTGGACTATTGTTTGTTGATACTGGAATTTGTATTTACAGAGAAATAAATTTTTTATAAAAATATGTATGGCTTCCTAGTGCCCACTGTTAATAGAAGAGTCTGTCTGAAATTTTGGGCTCTCTCCTGACCCCCTAATGACAAATGCATGCTGCCCTGACTTTTGATGAGAGACTTCTGGGAGTACTCGGGGGTCTTGGACTGCAGCTTGAAGACCTCTGCATCTCAGTCTGTTCCCGGTTTATCTTCGGTTACTGAAGAGCTTTTCTCAGCCTTCCCATGAAGGATCGTGGACTTTCTGACAAGAGGTGTCAGATACAGAATCGTGCTTGTGTGCATTTTAGCTGATGGTGCCAGGAGCCCCTCGTGACGTCATAGATCCATATCGACATCAGAAGTCCTCTCCCTAGTTTTCCAGTACTGTCCCACATTACCGAGAGTGGGCGAAGGAGTCGGTGTCCATTTGCTGGGACAGATACCTGAGAAGCACTGTGGAGGAGGAGGAAGGTTATGTGGGCCCAGTTTCCAGGGATTTGGTCTGTGGCCCTCTGGCTCCGTGGTCATCTGTGACCAGTCATGGACAGTGAGGGGAGCTCCATGCAGGAAACATGAAGGGGCTGGGTCGGGATCTGTCCCTGAGGGCACGGCCACATGCCAGTCTCCCGTCTCCATCCCCGTCTCCGGGGCCATTCAGCCACGGACCAGCAGCTACCTCTGCACCCCACGGTGCTGTGTGGGCTGTGCAAGGGCAGGTCTCCCAGGTCTGATAGAAAAGGGAAACGAAGTTTAAATTTAAAAAGTCAATGCAGTCGCATCTGAGAATACACACACAGTACCGGCCTGGAGAACATGATTTAGGCTGTACCCCTGCGGCCCCCTCCAAACAAGGGAGCAAGGAAATTTCATTTTTCATTCCTACGCTGACTGTTTAGTCATAAACCAGTGGTTAAAGTGTAATGATCCGTGGTAATTAAAACGCAGAAAGTGCCCTCTGTCGGGCCACTTGAGGTAGAAAGGACCTCGTGTGTTATCCCGTTGGTGCCTAATTCCCGTGAGTGCACGCTGCTGGGCCCCTACCTCATTACAGGTGCAGGACAGAGGGTTGCACATCTTCATCAAGTCACTGGACACCATTGGCCTCCTGTCACCTCTGTTGCAGACCCCCTTGGAACCTTTCCTGGTAGCCCTTCTGCCTCCGTAACAGGTCCTTATGGGTCTGCCCACACGTCTGGGCACTCAGGCATCCAGTGCTGTGGGGGGCTGGCCGCGCTGGCCTGATGGGAGGATCCAACTCTGCTGCTTCTGGTCTCTCCAGGCTCTTGTGTCCTTATGCCCCAAAAGGTGGGGTGTCAGCTGGGTCCTTCTGCCATTACTCCCATTCTCTGCCCTCTTCTGTCCCTTTTACCTCAGGGCCTGGGATTATCAGGGGCCTGGCCAAGATCCCCAGCTGCCTGTGTGAGGGTGCGGTGAAAGGATGAAATAAGAAACAGATGAACTTAGTAATGCACAATGGGGCAGGGAGGTCAGCGCTTAAGGACGGGCAGAGGAAAAGGGCCCCGGGCCCCAGCTGCTCTGTGTGGGGAGTGCACAATAATTGGAGGGATTTTCAGGTGACTTGGTGGCAGCGACCTTACCCTAATAAGGATCTTTATATTGGTGAGGACGGTGGGGACAGATAGCAGGTTAAGGAGTTTGTCCTTTCCCCAAGGTGGAACAAGGTGCAACTTCATTTGTATTACTGCTGGGCTCTCCAGGAGCCAGGATGTCTTCAGCTGGTGCATCCTCCCTGGGGTGTCACGGCACCACGGACCTCAGAGGCCTCCCCCGGACTGGAGGTGCACGGAGTTACATCCCATGTACCGCAGCTGGCTGTGTAGAAAGGCACTAGGCCTCAGACAAGCCCGAATCACAACCTAATTATGAAGTGATTGCCCCCACGACTACATAGAATGGCCCCGGACGCTGGATGGTCCTTGACTGGCAGTCGGCTCTCCAGTGCCCTAACAAATACCACAGCCTCGGTTCATGAATGCTTTTGCAAACCATTTGGTTCACAAACAAGTGTTTGACAAAATTTTGCTTTTGTTTACAAACTCCACGTAGGGTGACAAACAGAACTGAAGCTGTCATTCCAGCACAAATGCAGCCTCTTTTTGCAGAATCACAGAACAAACTGAGTTGGTAACGGAGGTACTGCTGTACCCGACACCTTGGGAGAGGAGAGGTTATAGGGTTTCATCCAGGCTGTTTTCGGGCTGACTGAGACTGCATGCGGATCCTGGCAGGCAGGTTGTGTAGTAGAACAAGCTCCAGGCCTCAGGGCAGAAGGGAAAGGAGGGGAGGAGCCGGGGTCACCGTCCCCCCAAGACGGCACACCCACCCCAGGGGTCCCTCGTGCCCGGGTCACCGAGCCTTGGCACGAGGTCCTTAGGGGTGTTCCTGTCCGCGCCTGGCTGTGCTGCGGGGCTCGCAGCATCCTGGCTTCCAGCGCTCTTGGCCTTGCTCCATCTTCCATGCTAACCCAATCGTCAGCTCTTAAGACACTTCCTGTCATTTCCGCTTCCCTCACTCCATCTAACAGAAACCCAAATTCCTGCCGATCGAAGTTTCTCATGTGAGGGTTTTAAAAATTAAATTGGAGTCTGACGATTCAGGGATTTCCCTCTCTAGGAAGACAGTGTTTGTGTCTTTGCAGAGAATTTCTTCATTTTCATAACATCGCCGTTTGTCAGCGGATCGGACTGTGGTCTGCCTGCTTCCTCATGGTCGCATGGGGTCGGACACGTCCAGCCAGAAGTGCCTGATTGGTGACACACGCAGAGCTCTGGGGATGGCTCAGCTCGAGAGGGAGCTGGGTCCCCTGTGTGGCTGGCGGCCCCGGCCCCTGGAGCCAGGTCCTAGAAGGCGCTGGGCTGCGCACTCACCCCTCGATGCTAGCTTTAATCCAGGGAGCTGAGAAGCCGGTTGGGGCTGTGGCCAGAGCCCTGAGGGCGGAGACCATGCTGCCCAGCCAGGCAGCGTCCCAGACCCTGCTGCCCCCGGTGCTCAAGCAGGGACAGACGCGAAGGCGCTGTCCACGGCCAGCCCAGAGCAGACCTGAGAGGCTGTGGGTGCTGAGCTGCGCCCTTGACCGACCATGCGGGCCCGGCCCGCACAGCTCACAGCACAGCGTTTGCTCGAACCCAGGGTGGATAAGCTGCGGGTGAGGTGTGGACATCTGGTGTGGATAAGCTGTGGGTGAGGTGTGGACATCTGGTGCGGCTGCCTGCACCGTGGGGAGACGATGCGGCCGCTCCCACCTCTTCCTCCACTCCGGCAGCCACAGCCCCACCTCACCGCCCAGCTGAAGACCTTGCCTGGCCCTGCTGTCTCCCGGTCCCCCAGGCACAGTGTGGGCACTGAGTTCCGCGGTTTCAGGGGACGTTCAGACGGTGGTAGCTGGTGTCCTGGGAGCAGGAGGAAGATGCCTGGTGCGCAGGCCAGCGAGGCCCAGAGCCGCTGGGGCCGCAGCGCCCGGCACAGCGTGGGGTGTCGTTGGCTTGCACTCGGTTCCGTGTGAGAAGTGCAGGGAACGTTACAGCACCTCAGTGACATTTCTGCCAAATAAAGAATTAAACCCCAGCTAGCGAGGGCAGCTGAGAGTACTGAGAGAGGCCTGGCTCACTTCACACCACTGCGCAGCCCCCTCCCTCCACCTCCACCTCCAGGTAAGCAGAAAACACACAGTGTGGCGGGACCACCTCATAAAGACAGTGTGTAGAATGTGCACAGACACCTGGACGTTCACCCATACATTCGTATTTTATTATTCTTGCCATAGTAATATGCCACTATGCACCAGTAGCCTTTTACTCACTTGGCCAGAGTGTGACTACCGAACTCTCACAAGGAGAACCCCGGATGGCACAGGGACTAGAGACACACTCGTGGGCAGCAAATGGGCAGTGGTCACACCGAGGTCTCAGAGCCCAGAAGAGCCAGTCAAGTGACCACAACACTCAAGGGGAGACCCTTTCTCGCCATGGGCTGGGTGAAGGATGAAGAACAAAAGAGACAAATTTAGTAATTTATAGAAGAGGGGCTGGGAGGTCAGTGCCTCAGGACCAGCAAAGACAAACGCCCCTTTGGTCGCCTGCTTTTATTTTTTCCAGAGAGCCGTGCAAAGGGAGGGGAGGGCACTTTTCCTAGAACAGCCAGACTTTAAGTGAGGAGTGAGTTCAGCATCATAAAAGAGGCAGGTGAGATCTACCCCACACCCGGTCCTGGCCCTGCCTGTGTTGCCCTCCGCAGACCTCATCCTGCCCTTTGAGCACAGTGGTGTAAGGGGCCCTTAAAGCCTCCACGCCCTGGCCTCAGTTTATAATTTGTGGTCCCCAACAGCCATGTAATAAGAGGGGCTGAGAGGGCTGAGGATTTAGCTCAGTGGTTCAAGTGCTTGCTTGGTAAGTGCAAGGTTGTGAGTTCGCTCCCTGGTATTAAAAACAACAAGCAAACATAAACAAACAAACACCAAAAACAAAAACAAAAAAAGAGGGGCTGAGAACAAAGACCGCGAGTGCCAGCCCTGGGCTCCCTACCTTACTCCAGCATGGCAGTTACCTGCCTACTTATTTTCACTCCTTTTCCCAATGAAATGGTTTTGCTGCCCATTTTCTCTTCCCTTTCCAATTCAGTGATTTTGTTTCTCCTTCTGAAGTTATATTTCTAATTCTTTTATCAATGTAGTTTTCTGATTGTTTTGTTTTGTAAAAATCTACTCTCACGTGATGACACGGAAGCAAACAGGAAAATGGACAGAAGCCACAGGCCCGATGCCCAGCGGTCAGGCACAGGGGCCAACTGGGTCCCTGCCCCCAAGGGATGAGGCCACGGGGACTGGGCAGAGGCCCGGAGAGGACGTCCACCTGAGCGGGGCCAGGCCACACCACATGGGGCACCGATCACATCCTCTCCTGTCAGATTCTTCTGTGTGGACCTCTCAGAGTCTCAGCTGCTGGGAAGCAAAAGCTGGGAGACCCAAGGCCTTGCCTGATGGAAGAGCAGGGGCTCCAGGCCAGGGGTGCAGAGGGGCACTGGGTCCCAGCTGGGAGTGGGCACCCTGGGGAGACGAGGAGGAGAGGCATGGAGGAGGTGAGAAGAACTGGGAGAAGGAAGGCCAGAGGATGAGGGGAGAAGGAGGGAAGGAGGGGGAGGGGAAGGGAATGGGGGGAGGGGAAGGGCATTGCCTGCTCTTCCAACATGGCTACATAGGACCCCAGGACTGGTGTCACCTCAGCCTGGTAAGCAGCTGCATGGGGAGGGTTGGGGTTAGGGTTAGGGTTAGGCTTGGGATTAGGGTTGGGGTTAGGGTTGGGGCTAGGGTTAGATGTGTGGCATGTGACTGTCTCTTCCCTGCAGGATTTGTTGGTTTTCTTTTCCTGTTTTTTTTATTGTGCTCCACGGGCTTAAGCTTGGTGCCTCGTGCATTCCAGTGAAGCACTCTCTATGTCGTGTGCCTTTATATCCCTGAGAATGAATTTTGAAAATGAATTTTTTTATTCTCTCAATACAGGTATTGATTGAATTTTATATTTTTTGGCCCTTCCTAGAAATAAGCCTCCTTGGACATGATGTGTGACCGTGGGTTTGTGGTTGAGCTGAGTCTCTGGTGCTGTGTCCAGACCCCTGCAGGCTATGTTTAGCATTTTTCTCTTTTGTCTTTTATCAGTGTTTCCATCACCCACTTATGAGTCGCTTTGTTTAGGTTTTTTTTTTTTTTTTCCTGCTTAGATGGGATATATCTTTCAATCTGTGGCTTGATGTCCTTCATTTGCTTTGGAAATTACAAACTATTGTTCCTTTAAACACTGTCTCACTTGCCCTTTTCGCTGTGTGACCCCAGCCCATGTGCCTCCTCTTCTTAACCCTGTTCCTTGCTGCTTTTTTGTTCTTATTCTATTTATTCTGAATATTCTCTTCTGACACATGGTCCAACTCCTTGCTTTTTAGCTCTATTTAGATATATGTGAAACCCTCCCATTTTGTTTTTTGTGTTAATTATTATATTTTTCAGTCTCAGAATTTCCACTTGACCTAGAATTTTCAGTTTCCTGCTGAGTCTCAGTTTTGTCATTTATTTCTTAAGCATATTAAGAATAAATATTTTATAACCCATCATCTGTTCCCCCAGTCAGTCTGCTTCAGCTATCTTTTGTTTTTCTTTCATTTTTTTTATAAACTTACTGTTGGCTCATGTTTCTGGTTATTTTTGGTGGGCATTGGGCATTTCACGTGAAAATAGCATAGACGTGACTCTGGCTCTGGGGAATGTCATGGATCATATTGACATTTGTTTACCAAAAGACCAGGGGCACTGGGGATCCCATTTGCCTGTGTAGGTCAGGAGTTCTGTGGATTTACAGCAGGAGTCGGCACCTGGGAGGTCAGCCCACACCTGGTCGCTGGAGGGCTGTAGGCAGCAGCAGTCACCCTGGCCCAGGTACTGGCTGGCTGTGACCTGCGGGCCCAATCCAGACCCACCTGGCCGGGGAATGGAGGGTGAGGAAAGCAGGCAGGCCCACGTGTCTCCCTGCCGACAGGGTCGCTCCCACCTGGCAGCAGAGCTGGAATTGTCGCCAGGGAGCTGCACAATCCTCAGAGTCAGGGTCATGCGCGATTTGCCCCTTTGCAGGAGAGCGTTGCTGACCTCCGTCTGGGTCTGTCCCTGTGGGGCGGGGCTGCTCGGCTTCCCCGCCTCCGCCTCCGAGCGCCTTCTACAGGGAAGGCCGCTAAGTCTGGCGGGCGAAGCAGCGAAACCCTGCAGTCTTTCTCCCAGGGAAGCCTGGACTTGTAGTCAACCTTCCTTTCTCTCTTTCTTCTTTCTTTCTTTTTTTCTTTCTTTCTTCAAAATAAGGGGGATTCATGACAATGTGTCTTTTACTGTATCTTTTTTATTTTTAATTTAAACATGAACTATAGTTTTTGGTCACACTACATATGTTGGTCAAACTGAACCCTCAGTTCTATTCAAAAAGCACTAGATTATTCTCAGCCAACTTAATGCTTTTTGTCCTCATTATGAAGTCTTCCTGTCTTCCCACTATTTGTATCTCATGTAAAATGAATAGACAAGTTTTCAATAGATTCTAAAATATTTGTTTTGAGTAATTCTCTTTTTCAACTTTGTTGTTAAAGAAACAGATGAACTGTTTTGCCTTCTGGTTGTCAGTCAAAAGCATTTGAATCATTAAAGCAATTGCTAAAATTACTCATGTTATTTCTAGCATTAGGAGCACAAACTGGATGATTGTTGAATAAAGACTGATAGCAATGTGGTATGGGCAGGTTTCTTATAGAAGGTTTTATTGACAAGAGCTGAATAATTTGAATCCACTAATTTCTCCTGTAAATCAATTTAGTAGAAAAGTGAATAATGGACTTCACAGTTTAAAACCCTAGTAGTTTAAGCATTTAAACTCATCATTAAGTCTTCTGGTTGCAAGGATATGGATAATTTTATGTGACAATCCTTAAGAACACACACACTATTAGATTTAGGAGTCCAAAGGAAGATGTATGGAAAGCGTATTTGAGATTTTTAAAATTTATTTTTGAGGTACTGGTGATTGAACCTGGGATCTTGGCACTGAGCTGCATCCCTAGCCCTTTCTAACTTTTTATGTTAAGACAGGGTTATGCTAAGTTGCCCGGGTAGGACTTGAACTTGCAATCCTCCTGCCTCAGCCTCCTTCAGTGCAGGAATTACAGGCACATGTCACAGCACCCAACTGAGAAGATATGTTTTAAAGCTCCCAGGTGGGACTGAAATGCCCAGTGTCCTCTGGTGTGCATGTCGGGACTGTCATCTTCTGCCTGCCCACGAGTGACCTCTGCGTGGTATTTGGATGTTGCCATGGAGACATGAGCACGTGGGAATGGGTGTGTGTTAGCCGGGACACGGGGCTGCCCAGTACGTGGACAGGAAGCAACACCCCCCCGCCCCGGGCTGAGTTCAGGTGGAAGCAGCAGCCTCTCCTGTGTGCAAGCGTGCAGGAAAGTGAGCATGCATGTAAGCCTGTGGGCCGGCTCGCCCGGGAATGTGGGGCGAGAGCCCTGGCGTCCTCAGGAGAGCCTTGCGGGTGAGGGTCTTGGATCTTCGCCCCCTTTTTAACTTGCTTGTTTGCTTACCTGCTGTTGAGGTGCTGTGTGCGAGTCCTTTAGCTGGAATGTGTTTTACTAGTACCTTCTCCCAGTCTATAGTTTATTTTTTCCTTCTGGTTGTTAGCATGTTTCTCAAAATAGAAGTTCCTAATTATTATGAAGCCCAGCTGATCCAAGTTTGCTTTCATGGATCATGTTTAGTGCTGTGTCTAAGACGTCATTACTGAGCCCAAGTCCCAGAGTCTTCCTCTCTGCTGGCCTCTAGAAGGTTTATCGTTTTGAGCTTTACGTTTAGATCTGCAGCCTATTGTGAATTAGTTTCTGATGGGTTTGGAGTTTGCCTCTATCTCCCCGCCGCCACTTTTTTAGTGTGTCCAGTTTTTCTAGCTCCATTCTAGAAAGACTGTCCTTTCTCCACTAACTCGCCTTTGCTTCTGGTCAAGGATTAAATTACTGTTTTTGTTGGGTTGCCATTTTCTTTTAAAATGAAGCTTGGCCTCAGAAGGGACACTTTGGAAGCCATTCAGGCAGTGACAAGAAAGTCACTTCACACCTCGCGCCCGTGGTCAAGCCCTGGGGTCAGTGAAGTTGCAGAGTAAGTCATGGGGCGGGAACTGGTAACCGAGGCACAGCAGAGATGCCAGCCCTGATGTGGCCTCACACTGCCCGGTCTGCTGAGGGTCCCCTCGGCCGGCTTCGCTCCGGTGACTGCGCCCTCCATGGGAGCCAGTCTAGGCGTTCTCTGCCCTGCGCCTTCATGGGTCCTACATGTGCAACTGTGCAGGTGTTGCTCAGATAAAACTTTCGCACTCTTGTCAAGCAGTTCATCATTTTTCCAGTTGCATCATGGTCCACCTCAGCTTTGTGTGGTAATTTGCAAAGTGTGTCGAGTGAACCCGCGCAGGCTGTGCCTTTACCCCAGCTCCTCTTTGCCATCAGCTTGGGGGCTGGAACCCTTTCCAGCCGTGGGGCATCGATTCGGGTGCTGCAGGGAAGCGGCGCGTGGCGACCTTGCTCTCCGTGCCTCACACAAAACACAGAACAGAAGGACAGAACAGGAATGTGTAAGTGCCCTCCTCAAATGTAACCTAATGGTAGATCCAATTTTAAGTAAAAATTGAAGGCTTTGCAACTTGAAAATGGTGAAACATTTTGTTTCATCTGTCTGTGAAAAGAAAATTTTCCCAAAAAAGTAACATTATGACTCATGAATGTAAAACAAACACCTCAGTGATTTTATTTAACTCATTAAGTGAGGGAACTAGAAATGCTATTACAGCTGATTCCAAAGAAAGTCCAGAACAGATACATTTATAAGTCAGGGACAAGCAGTTGCAAAACCGACTTTGACTGCTGGGGCAGGGAAATGAGTTGAGCTCCACTAGACGCAGTGTCGAAGTGCAGTGACAGAAAGAATTGTCCGTGACCATCACGCTGCCCTGCGCAGGCGACTGCATGCTGCAAGAGGTGGAAAGAGCTGAACGTGATGCAGGGCTGAGACCAGAAAGCATGGACGGTTTCTTAGTTAAAATACTCAGAAACCATTTTTGCTTATTACTAATTGCCTTACACATTTTCCTATCCTTCTATTTTTTCCACTAAATTATGTGGTGTTTGTATCAATTCGGGAGTTATTGAGATGTGTAGGCATAGCAGACCTTTATAAGTTCTTCTGGAACCCAGTCCTGAGGATGCGAGTTTTTCTTACTAGGGCTCTGTAAATAAATAAAAAAGAATGGAAACGAGTAAGAATAAACTTGTAAGATATGGGCATAAATGTGCTACATTAAACACACTTCGTTGGAAAAGACACCTTTACTTCCCGTAGCCGATTTTATTTTCTGTGTTTGGCAGGACGCCCCTTTATTTTCTATCCTTGTAGCCTGTGGTCATGCTGGTTTTGCAGCTTGTGTATCTGATGCTGAGGTAAAGTGTGTGCTCTGCCCTTGATCTGTGAGCTAGGATTTGTTATTTCCCCTGGATTCTTCTCTCATATCTATCTAGCTGTTCACAAAGGGTCTCACAAAAGAGATGGACAGTTCAAGTCACAAGAAGTCAGCAGGACTTCTGAGGAGTTGCTTCTATTGCTTTCTCTGTCAACAAGCCTCTCGTCACAGGACTGGAACCTGTGTGGTCAGCTGCTGGGGTTCTCCCCAGGTCAGCTCAGGCCATGGGAGCGATGTCTGGAAAATAGCAGCGGGAGAGGCATGCAGAGCTCGGTGCTGGAGCTCCACTCTGGCCTCGGCAGGCCCCTTGCAGTCTGTGCAGTGCACACAGGAACAGGGTGGCTACGTCTGCGGGCTCAGGTCACTAGCTGGGCTTTGAGAGGTGATGAGCCTGCAACGCTGGAATTTGTCTCATGGCATAAGGGTGACTTTTAGCTGAAAGCACTTATAGGAAAATAGCAAGTCAGGAAGACCCCCTGCACCCCCCCTCCTTCTGGGAAGCAGTGACAAAGCCAAATGGAAGGTGTCCTCCTTGTACCCCGTGACAGCAGCCTTCTCGCCAAGACAAAGTGTTACTAGCTTTCCCACTGCTGGTACAAAACATCTGACACCTGTGACTTAAAGATGGGTCTACTTTGGCTGCTGGCTCCAGAGGGTCGGTCCATGGTCATAGCCCTAGGGTGGAAGCGGTGGAGGAAGAGTGGCTCAGAGCAATGCTGCTTAGTTCCTGTGACCCGAAAGAAAGAGAGCAGGGAACAGCACGGAGAATGCACCCCAGCAGCAGCCCCAGGGCCGCCTCCAGGGCCCTGTTGCCAGTCCACTTTCAGCTGTGACGTGGGTGGGCTAATCCCCCAGAGAGATGGCTTGGTTGGAAACCCCTAGGCAGAGGGAAGTTTCCAGTGCCTACAGTTGAGTTTTCCCAGCTCATGGCTGAATGTGGGCCTGCAAGGCAGGCTCTGTCTGAGTCTTCTCCCTTTTGGATGGGCCTGGAAGTTGGGGGCTCTTGGGGTTCAGAGAAAGGGGACTCTGCCTGCGGCATCAACCAGGGCTGGAGGGTTTGCCCTCAATGGGCACCTCTCAGATCCCAGGTCTGTGGGTCCCTGCGCTGCTGTGGGTGTCCCTGTGGGACCTGGGCATTCCCTCCACCAGCAGCCTTTGGGCTGAGTCACTGTCTCCGTCAGAGCTACCTAGAGATCAGAGGGAACCTGGAGGAGCTGGGGCTTCTTGTCCAGCAGCACAGCCTGGCTCACTGCTTGCCAGTGCCCTGTGGAGCTGGGCCACACCTCAGTCTCAGGAGGTCCCAGGCAGCTGGGTCTCACGGCAGTGGGAATTCACTCAGTTTTCTGGGGAAACAAAAAGACAATCTTGTTTTAACCAAAAGATAATTGACTATTATTTTTTAAATGTTATCAGTTACTTCATTTCATAATAAAGAGTGACTACACTTAATTGTCCTCAACAATAATAATTGGTTTTAAAAATACTTTTTGATCTACAAAATAGTATGTTTCTTATGGAGTATTTGGAAAAGTCCACGCATTCTCAAAGTGAATGAAGGCGGGTGGCACCTGCCAGGTGACTTCTGCACAGCTCCTGGGACGCTGTGCCTGCGATCTTGTTGGGACCACACACAGAAGAGGGGAGCACTCAGGTCTCCAGGTGTGGAAGGAAAGCTGCCTCAGCTGCAGGAGGCACTAAAAGTAGTGGGGCTGTCCCCATGTGAGGCGGAACAGGGCCGGGGGCTCGGAGGCACCTCCTTCGGTCGGCTTCAGGTCCTAGAGGAAATCTCAATACTGGAACAGTGGTGGTAAATCTGCCATGGCAGAAGTCTGAGGTTGGCAGCACCCTTGTAAGTTCCTCCCTCCAAAGGGTCCTCCTTCCTAAGCTTTCCAGGAATAACAGAACCTGGCCCTCTCCCTATCCATTTCTTCCCTCTGGGGACGAAGGACATGATGGTCCCAGCACTGGGCAAGCAGTCGGACAAGGGAATAGGTGTTCTTGCCTTAGTAATTGGACAATTCATGTCTCACCTCCAATGTGTGCTCGCCCAAAGCTGGCTGATGGAAATGTACAGGCTGCAGGTCGAGCCCCTACTGAGTGCGGGAACCAGTGCCCCATTAAAAAGTGCACTGCAAACAGCAGCCAGTTTGAGATAACAGTGTGGACGCCCATTAAAAGTGAGTTTGCTACAAGTGCTTGCTTGTTGCTTCCTGTCTATCTGTCAGGTCATCTCCTGGGTCCAGCACACAGGACACACTTCCCCGAGTCTGGTTGGTGAATCAACACACTTCGCTTACTGACCGAGTTGGCCAGGTCATCCAACCCGGCAGGAACCCTGCAGCCCACACCCCCTGAGTACTGCAGACCAGAGCCCAGCGAAGCTGACTCCTCACTGTCAGAGGATGCCCCCACCCACTGCACCTGCCTGTGGGGTCACCCAGAGACTCAGGCTCAGATCCTCGCACTCCCAGCGTGGGTCTGGCCCTGCCGGCCAGCTCCATGTGGACACACACAGGCCCTGGGCACCCTCGGCGGGGCTCAGACCCCAGATGGGAGACACACGGGTCTCCCATTGGCAGAGCGCAGAGATTCCTGCCTGGTGACAAGGCCAAATCTGCTTTTCCGGTGAGGTGTCTGCTGTGGGCAGCCAGGGACTCAGCAGAACCGAGCCAGGCTCCCACCCGCACCTGGTTTGCATCAACCGCAGTTCATACTCTATCTGAATGAGCAGCTGGAGAGGAACAGGCGCTGGAGCTGGGGACCACGGGTCCCAGACAGCCCAAGGGGAAGCCACAAGTGACAGGGCGGGGGGGGGGAGTGGCTTCATCACCACTTTCTGTCCTGCTGCCCGAGGTAGCACTGGAAAGGTTGAAAAGCAGGTCAGACTTGGGCATTTTCCAGGGAGAGGGGGCGGCAGAGGTCTCTATGAGGACCTGCAGGGCGCTCTGGGCTGGAATGGAACTGGACGGGCACGGTACTGGTGGCCTCTGGAGAGGGTGCACTCTGAGCGGTGGATGGGGTGGCTACCTGTGCAGGTTGCTTTTTGTCCTGGGCACTGCTTGATGGGGAGAGTCGAGTTGTCCTTCTGTGTCTGTTGGTCCCCACTGCTCTTTGACATATCTGCTGGCATTGTTGTTTTGATGATGGAGCCTTACTGTGCTACCCAAGCTGCTTCAAACTCCAAGGGTCAGGAGATCCTCCTGCCTCTGCCTTCTGAGGAGCTGGGATGCAGTCATGCACCTCTATGCCTGGCCTGCACAGGCTGTGTTTAAATTCTGTTGGCCATGTTAACTGCTGCTCAGAACATCCTGAGAGCCTCGAACCGGAAGAGGGTAAGGCTGGGAGCCTGGTACTGGGTGCCTCTGTCATCAGTACTGACCCACCAGACTTCGGGTCCAGTCCGGCCACAGAATGACTGTGTCCCCATCTGCCAGGGCCCAAACTCCCACAGGATGCAACCCTCCTGCTCTAAGCCCAGTGGTCTCCCCTCCCCTCGGCATCCAGCCCACGCCCTCTCCTCAGCCACCCCTGACCCCAGTGCCCCTCCAGCCCGTCCCCAACTCGCCCTCCCAGTCCTCGCTGTCCACAGGGTCCCCGCCACCTGTGCAGCCTGAGGTGTGGGACCGAGGACCTTGTGCTGCCGGCAAGCTCAGCATAGAGCTGGAACAGGCTGGGGGACCGTCCTGCAATGCCACTCAGGACCCTTGCACCCACCGGGCTGGCTTCTCCCTCTGCCCGGTGCCCCGTCCCCACCTGCTCAGTGCGGTGCATGGCTCTGCTTTCCAGGAGCTCAGGTTGGGGCGCATCCTCACAGTCTGCTCTGTGCACACCCTGTGCTGTGGCCCTGAGGACACCCCGGGTCTCTCTGTGCACGGCTGTCTTGTGTCCTCTGCTGTCCGTAGCCTCTGCTGCGGAAACAAGTGGGTGGGAGTCAGGACGGGGCATTAATAACCCACACGCGTGTGAGAGGCCCTGTAGCCCTACCCTGCAGGGAAGCAGGAAGGAAGGCCGGGCTTCCTCGAACCACTGCACTGTGACCCCAGCGTCCTTCCAGAAGGTACATTTTATTGATTCTCTGCATTTCAGTTGCAGATATTTCCTTTGGGCTTCATACTGCAACCTCAGCCCTCTTTCTCTTACCCCCTGTGTCGGAGACCACTACGAAGTGGCTCTGAGCAGGATTTAAAATTAACTAATTGGTTTTCTGTTTATCTGTGAGCCTGTCCAAGGCCTAGGCCCCTTGCCTGGTGATGGGAGCTGATTCATAGTAAGTGAACCTCTATGAATCACTGGTCCTGGTGGAGGTCTGTAGTCACCTGTGATGTCAGAGATACCTCAAAGGGCAAGATAAGGTCACCGCTGCTGACGCCTGGCTCAGGCTCAATTAAATAGATAGAGACTACAATTGCAGACATTGCATACCTGCAAATATCTCACTCCCACTGTAAATGTCATCATGGGGATAAGGCAGTTCTCCTAAAATTGGCACAATTTACTACTTGGAGAAGTCCTTGAAATGACCCCCAAGTTCCTGCTCATTCCCTGCTTTCCTCTAAATCCTCTCTTTGTTTATTATGAAAAAATAAATACAGGCAATGGAGAGAGGCTCTTTGTCTTAGCCCTCACGATAGCTGCAGAGTCAAGAACTCTGCAGGGGCTTTGATCCTCCTGAAGCCCTAAAATCATACCACTTGTCTCATTCATTTAAGCCTTCACTGTACACTCGTTCGGGAGATTGGGGATCTAGGCCGGGTCCCCAATACCCCTGTATCAGTCAGGGTTTATGAGAGAAACAGCTATAATACAGGATACACAAATGTATAAGAAATTACCAGATTGGCTTACAATGGTCAGCCACAGAGTTGGACAAGGGAGCGTGCAGAGGGCATCTGCATGCTAGAGGCTGAAGGGTCTAGTCCAAGGGCTGGGGCTCACTGCAGCATCCCGTGCAAGTCTGTATCAGGAGGCCGGCAGGTCTGCAATGGAAGGCTGAAGAATCTATGATGGAAGGCTGAAGAGTCTGTGATGAAGGCTGAAGAGTCCCAGGCTGGAGCTGAACAGTCTGTGCCAGAAGCCAGGAGACGACGTCCAAGCTGAAAGCGAGGACTAGAGCTCCTCCAAAGAGTAAGTCCCTCCTCACTTCCCTTTTATCATATGCAGGCTGCTCCCCTGGGGTGGGGGTACCACTCACACCATCTCCGTGCCCTCCTCTTGCACAGGCTGAGGATGTTACAAACTAGGGACCCTGGCCCGCACTGAGTTACTTAGTTAAACTTCTGACCTTCTCAAGTTGACCCAATGAACAATATCCTAGAACGGTACTGGCTTGTCCTCTACACCCTGGGATGGAGAGCTGCTGAGTCACTTAGTTAGATTTCTAGACTTCTCAAGTTGACACAGTGTATCAACCATGACAGTCCCCATCCCCTCTTGTGGTGCCCAGGCTGGAAGGGCTCCGGTGGGGCCACGGCCCTTGAGAGCTCCAGGACATGAATCTCTGTGTGGGTCTCAGGCCAGAGCCTGTGCTCCAGGTTCTCAGAGGCCAGTCTCCTCCCCAGGGCTCCGGCGTGAATGCTGACCAGTGCTTTGGATCTGGCCGTTTGCTCGCTCGCTAATGGGGTTGTAAGTTTTCCTTTAAGCGTGAGAAACTGCCAAAGCAGCAGCGATTTCCATTACTGAAGGCTTTGAAAATATGTCCAAGGGGAGATAGTTATTTCCATTTAATTCATCATTTGGAAGCATCCTACCACAGGGATGGCACCATTAATTTTGGTTTCTGGAATGAACTTCTGAATCTGATTGATAGACTGTTCTAAAAACAGCATCCCACCAGCTCCCCTCCCCTGGCCCCTCGGTGAGGACCTTCCCACGCCGTTGTCACCAGGCTCTGAGCACGCTGTTTCCTTCCAGGCCTTCCCTGGCCAGGGTGGTGGCCATGGCCCCGTAGTGGCCGGGAGTGAGAGCTCCGTGGGTCACTGTGTAACAGCACCTGTGACAGCTCTGTCAGTCGCAGCCACCAAATGGGACACTTGCAGGGGTGGAGAAAGGCCCGAGCCAGGAGAGGTGGCCACCCAGGCTCCCAAAAGTGCCCGCAGGCCAGTGTGGCATCAGCGAGACACGGGCCAAGGCCGCCTTGGTTGCAGCGGGCAGTGCTGCTTTCTGCTTCTGGCCACAGATGCCAGTTTTGAACTCTGGCCCCTGTCAGGAAAAGCCAGTCCCTGGCACGCGGAAGAGCTTGGCTTCTTGGGGGATGCAGAAGCCCCCCTCGCACGGGGAGAGATGTGATCGTGTTGCAGCGTGGGGTTCTGCAGGGGGCAGAGTCGTTCCGGGCCATGGTCGGCGGTCGCTGATTTCCCTCCTGCCCAGTGCAGTCACTGCTGGGCTGTTTTATTCTTAGCTACGCCCCACTGCTTTTTGCATCAGCCTGAGGCCGGAGTTCTGTTCTCTTCAACTCCTGAACTGAATAAGGATCTGTGATGTGGAATCAGGAAATGTGTGTTGTGCATTTTTCCCCTCTTTGGTGAGTATAAAAATGAAACTCAAATAAAAGTTAAGTCTTTGCAGGTTTTTAGCACCACAGGGTAAGGGCTAGGACTGGAAATGTCATCTCTTTCACTTCCTTCTCTTAAAAAGGGACAAGGTGGCAATCCGACCGGACCTCCGCATGAACTGAGTCGGGCCAGGCTGGCTGCTCGACGGCAGCTGGGACCCAAAGCGGTGTTCAGGCTCCACACTTGCATTGCCCTTCGCTTCCTCCCTTGCACTTCTGAGGATGAGAACGAAGCTTGCTCCTTTGTTTTCTGTCCCAAGCAACGAGCTCCCTGGGTGGGATCAAAGGACACAGGGATTCAGCATCTGCTCTGCAAGGGTGGCTGCTCTCTCCCGGCCTTGCTGAGATGGTGTGCATTCTGCTGGGTGGACTCTATGCACACTGGGATTCTCACAGGGCCCCAGTGCATGCGATGTGTCCCAACCTCGCTTCGATGCTAGGGCCCTGCCTGGGGTGCACAGGACCCTTCACAGATTTGAAGCAAAAGTCCCTGTTTCTTACGTGGCTCATGGCATTGGCCAGATGCTTAGAGAGCAGGAGGAGTGAGTCTCAGGACCTGGACCCCTGGTCATTAGGGCTAAGCCTCTCACCAGGGCTCAGTGTTTCAGATGCAGAACTCAGCACGTGATTCTGAGGGACTCTGTCAGTGGGAGACTTCATCTCTGGGACCTTCAGTCAGGATGCCAGGTTCTAAGGCTGGTGGAATTTAGATCTCTGGCCGGTAGAATTTAAAACAGTGTCTTGGTTACTTTTTTCTTGTTGCTGAGACAAAATACCTGACCTCCAAAATTAGGGTAGGAAGGGTTTATTTAGCTCACAGTTTGTGGAGGTTTCAATCCATAATCAGTTGGTTTCAAGACAGGGTAACACATGGCAGAGGAGAAACAGTTTATGGAGGCAGAAAACAGCACAAGCAGCAAGAGCAAAATGGGAGGAGCATGGAGAGAAGAGTCTTTCTGTCCCTTATATTGCATGTAGGCCGCACCCACTTGGGTGTAGCGCTCATACCCATAATCCCAGCGTTGGACCATGAGTCATTCACAGGCTCTAGAAGCCTGTTCCCATGACTGCTGAGGCTTTGGGGGGACATCCAGGCACAAACCATCACACAGAGAAACAGCCAAATGACCCTGAGATGTCAGCTTGCATAGTAATGAAGACAAATTAGAGAACAAGGTTTGGACCCAAAGCCAACACGATACGAAGCATCCTGTTTTCCTGCTGGACCCAAGGCAGCTGGGCCAATGAAGGAGCCTTGACTCCCACCCTGTCTCTGGGCTGAGAAACTCGTAGAACCTTGGCAGCCCCTCCTGTGGGGGAAGGGAGGCCCAGTCCAAGGACCCTGTGCCGTGCCTGGCCCTGAGTGTGGAGGGAAGGCATGGCAAGGCTCGGAGAGACAGAAAGCCCCGCTCGCAGAGTAGCCCTGTCTCTGGGGACCTCACAGGGATATGTGAGAAAGTTCACATTTACAAGAATAGCATCTAAGATGGCCTAAGTAATAACAAAATCACATAAATTATAAATGTACAGATCAACAAGTGACTTAAAAGCTATGTTTGCAAAACCACCACCCTCCCCACTGAAGAAGATTAGAAACAAAGTAAGATGAAACTTCCCAAGCCTTTCTGGCGACCTCGCCCCCGTGGACTGCGCAGAGCTGCAGTTCCTGACTTCTCCTCCTCGGGTGGCTCTGGGCTTCACGCTGGGAATCTGCAGGCGATCCATCGGCAGTGACGGGGCCTTGTTGCTGCTGTGCATGGGGCCCTCGAGCCTACTCATCCCCCCATCTGACCTTGCTAAACCGGAGCTTGGCACTGCCCACAGCAGCCCTGCTCTGCCCGTCCCTCGTGGCCTGGTTCTGAGCGTCAGTGGCAGTGGTTCCTGAAGACAGAACCCGGAGGCTGGGTTCTGAGAGCTGGTTCTGGGCAATCCAGAATAGCTGCTGGGATCTGATGCATTCAAAAGTGTGATGACCATGGCACTGCCTGGCAAGATCAGGCCTTGGATGAATGAATAGTTGCTGTCACAGGATAGCTTTAGTGACAATGAGAAAGTGGAGTTTTGATTGGTTGCTCTAAGTGTGACAGAGGCCTCACAAAAATGATGAGTTCGCAACTTTCAATTTCTCGGTCAATACACAGGTAAAGAACCAGGCAGATTAAAATAAGACCCTAAGAGAAATCCTGCTTCATGTCCTCAAGGACCAAGAGTCAAAAACCACACCCAAGCTTCAGTTTGAAAATGAACGAATTATAAGGCTGGTTGGATTTCAGCATCTGTGTCACAGGGAGGCCCTGCTGGGAGGACCAGGGGCCTGAGATTGGATGGGGACGTGTGGGAAGATTCCCAAATTTCACCCAGTGGAATTAGTTCCTAACCCTAACCCTGTGACCCTAACCCTGATGCAGAAGAAGCTGTGTGACTTGGGGTGGGGGCAGTGCTGGTCCACTTAGCCTGGCCTCATCGCCTGGCTCTTAATCTATGTTAAGACTTGGCTTCTGCCAGACCCCAGACAACATGATGTAAAGTATTCCCCAAGAGGAGGGGAAATTCACACATTTAAGAAGCAAGATCTTGTCAATTCATACCACCAAAAACTTAGAAACGCTCATGGGGATGGGTCCTAGGGATCTGGATCAGGGTGGAGAAATGTGATGCAGAGAGGAATTTGCTGAGGAATTTGTTGAGATGGGTTCGCCAGGCCAAGAGTTAGGATTTCTTGTCTTGGCTCAGATTTTTAGAGGGGCTCAGTCGGGCACCCCAGTCCCAGAGTGTGCTGTTGGAATGCACACACTTGTTAGCCAGCAGAAACCCCACAAGGCAGTGTCCTGTGAAGCCTGAGCCATCACGAAAGGAGAGGGGGGGAAACCACCAAACCCCCGCTCCAGACAGGCTTGCCGCTACAATGCTGTGTTTCCAGTGGAAGAAAGGCAGAGGTCAGCTCCTCCGTGCAGGTCTGGGAGAATTCAAGTGGTGATTCCTCCCAACCTCCCTTTGCCATTTGCTTTGTGAAGAAGACGAATGGCTCTCAGAGAATGACAGCTGATTACTGTAGACCTAGTCAGACAGTGACTCAAGTTAGAGCTGCTGTTCCAGACCTTGCTTCCCCGAGCATCTGGAACGCAGTTACAGATCTGGTGGGCACCTCCTCTCTGTACCCGTTAGCAAAGCTATCAGAGCAGCTTGCTTCTGACCAGCAGGCCTAACGGTGCCCTGGCATCGTCCCTTTCAAGGGAGTCACGTCCTGAACAGCCAGCAACATACCACGCTAAGAATCCATCTAGTGCCCCGGACATTCAGGCTTAGCAACGGGACGCTGCTGTCTTGGCATCCTGTGTGTCACGGCTGCTGGCTCCAGCACCTGAGGAAGGGGATCACAGAGCCCACCACCACGGGGTGGAGGCCTAAGTAAGCTTCCTACGAAGCGCCAACTGACTGTGCCCGATCATAAGCTGGGCCGTCATGACACCTGGCACCAATGTGCACTTCTAGCCTCACCGCCTGGCTCTTGGCCCTGGGTCAAATTTGGTGTACAGCAACCTCAGTCTCCAATCCTTCCCCAGACGTCCTGAGGCTCTGTTGTGCCAATTATGCTTGGCAAGTAGCCTGCAGCAACAGCAGCAAACACCTTGGAAAGGCCCACGTGTGATGAGGGTGGGAACAGAATCCTGCAAAACCTCCCAAGTGCTGGGGGAGCCAGCCAATCTGATGTGTGGAAGTGTGGGGCCATAGCAGACGGGGAACCAGCTCTGGGAGTCCCTGTTGGTGAATGGGGTGCACAGCTTTAAGACCTGGAGCAAAGCTCCTGTGTCCTCTGCAGACAGCTGTTTTGCTGGTGTGAAGCGGTTCTCACCCTATCTCCAGGCACCGACAGAGACCAAACACCTGACCATGGCCACCAAATTGCTGTGAGAGCCCCGTAGCCATGAACAGATGCTTTCGGGCAGATCAAGCCCTAAAGTTCCAGTGGACATTGATGAGTGTTGTTTGCAAGACCCAAGCAGGCCTTGAAGGGCCAGTTGATTCGCACGAACCTCTCACCCATGGCCAAGGCCACAGCTTCTCTCCCCACTGTCACCGTGGTTTCTCAGCCCAAAGACCAAAACCGAGGCCAGAAAGTCCCAGTCTGACTTGCAGGTGCTGTGCCTGATACTCCTCCCATGCCCAAAGCGATATCCCAGATCTCCTGGTCCCACTATGGCCGGCCGATGTGGAGAAGAACAGTAGGAGAATATCCAGGGTGTGCCTGGTTCTTCATTCTGGCCAGAAGGAGAGATGGCCAGCAGTTGGTACTGCACTGGTTCACGTGGACGGTGCATGATAGTTCTGTGCTGTCAGGGAACAGGATCAGCAGGACGAACAGACAGCGACAAGGAGATGTGCCGAAGAGGTGCATGGCCAGGCTTCCACAGATGGGCAGAATGCTGCCTCCTTAGTCTAGGATTTGCCCCAGTCTTGTCATTGGATCTAAGATTTTACCTCCTCTTTCCTGTCCTCTCTTGCTAACCTGTCCTCTGAGATGGACACTTTTCACCTCAGGAAGTTGTCATTTTCGTCTCATTTTTCTCTCTGATTCTGCCTAAGGCTCAAACTACTTTTTACATGAATTTGTTTTTTTTTTTTTTTTTTGAGTCTGATAGGAATAACTTTCCAGAATAGAGCTGTCCGGCACAGGCTTTCAGAATGTCCTTTAGTGTGAATAGCTCAACTGACATTTTCAACCAAATCGTTGTCACACACCCTGTACCAACCAGCAAAGGACCTATGCTTCTTTTTCTGTATTTTTTGGTAAAATATTATTTTACTGATTGCAGGAACTTTATAACCACACTTGGAACACAGGTAGTTAATTCAAAACCAAATTAAAGCAACAAGGGTAGATGTGTGGTCAAACCCTCCTCCCTTAAACTTTTGTCAGCATCCTTGACTATAGTCCAAAGGAAGGAGAGGGGCATAGAATTTGTTACTAGCATAAGAATGCAAACATTGCCAACAGCAGACTGAACAACTCTAACCCTATTCTGGTTACTTCCTACCTGTGTTAACATCAACCATTGATCACACCAATCCTGGTTGAGAAGTAAGTTTTAAAAATATTTTATTGAGAATTTTTCTTTCTGGTTACACCTATCTTTGGAGGGTCTGTTGGCTCTGAAATGTCTTTCAAAGATACACTGGGGACCTTGTCCTCCGAGGTCACTACAGAAGCAAGGCCACCGTTCTAGTCTAAACCTCCAGAAAGACACTCTCAGGTCCTTTCTCTCAGGTCCTCTCTCCAGAAGACCATGTTTCTTTTCGCCCAGTTTTAGGTTCTAGAAAAACTTTTCTTGATCCCAAAATGCCTCCTTCCCTTTCTAAGTCTAGGCTGTCCCTGTGCCTGGGCTGAGGGGCCTTTGCTCTGTACTGCATCCCTCCCACACAGACAGCAGATGGCAGGGGGACAGAGTGAGATCTGTAGGAGGTGGTGCTGGTGTGTGCATTGTACTCTTTCCTGTAACACACGTAGTTACATATCTCTATCACATACTTTTTAGATAGTGGATCCATAGCCAGTTGTCACACCCCAGCTCCTCTGATCGAAAATTCACCCCATCAGCCACTTCCTGCCTTGGGGAGTTTGCATACTTACCTGTCTGCACGTGGTTCCTTTTGCTTCTTCAGGTTCTATTTTTGATGGGACAAAGTACTTTCCTTCTTTTCTATTTTTAAATACAAAGTTGAGAGTTATTTTCTTAACTCTAACAACTCTTTCTGGTTCCCAATAGGTTTAGTTATGCTGAAACAGGAAAGAAAATTGTTCATCATTTAATTATTTTCTTTTCGTTAAACATTTAAAAAATCCATATAAAACATATTCCCAGAAAGTAGACCAAACACAAGCTACATCCCACTAAATGAATAAAACATAGCTGTAGGAGAACAACAACAAAAAAAATTACACTGTCATTTAATTCCATCTAGGTGTGGTGATAAAATAAGAATCAAAGCAACTTGCTATGGAAACACTCTTCAGAATTCAAGGAAAGAACATGCACGTGTTTGGAATGCGCCAGTGATCTTTTCCAGAGCAGAGGCCAGAGAAAGGTCAGGAAGGTTTCATGTTGTGCTTTGATTACCTTGGAGATAAAAGGCCCTGCAGATGTTGCGGCCCACAAGGACGGCTGAAGGTACTTGGAGAAATGCGGGGGCCGAAGAGCTTGCATTGCCAGGGGGCTGTTTGAAATGAATGGATCCCAGTGCTCAGAGTGTGCGAGGCCAGTGCGAGCCTTCCCGCGCCTGGACAGGAATTCTCGCCTCTGCCCTTCTGGTTCCATCCATGCAATGTGAAAGTTTCACCAAATGATTTTCACAGGTAAGCTAGAAAGAGTGTGGTTTCTCTCCACCCATAACCAGTAACTTCTTTAGAGAGACTATTTATCAATTGCCACCTCACATTAGGAGTCACGCTATTATCTGGAACATTTCTTCTCTGAGTAGTAGAATAAGGCCACAGGCAGTGGGAGTCTTGCTCATTAATTAACCTTCCCTGAAACTGCTTTTGATTACATAGAGCAGCGTTTAATCCAGTTTCCCTCCGAGCTGTGTGCGTTTGGCTCTGCCTCGTGTTCTGTTTATAGCAGCTCTGTGTGTTGCTGGGGAAAAGATAATGAAGTTATAAAGATAGCGTGGTGACTTCATCCCAGACGGGGCAAACACAGAGGTGGCTCAGGAATTAGAAAACCCTTTCCAGGCCACATGCCCTCTTAGGAATGTGTAACAATGGCAACCCCACAAAACACGCACCCCCCTTCTCACAAGGGAGTAGTTGGCCTGATAAATCCAAGTGCATTCCTGTGCTTCGAGAGTGTGTGTAATTCATTCTCATCACTGACCCCCATGACATGCCAGGCCTTAATTCTGGGCTTAGAAAGTCCGTGGGGAGCTGGGGTATCACAAACAGGAAAGGGCGACTGTTTCTAAGATCAGCGACTCAACCTTGCTTGGCCCCTGTGCCCCAATGCAGGGGCTGTTTCTAGCTGAAAGTTATTTTTTGTTTCTCTCTCAGGGTGATGAAAGTTGAACCGGATTCCTGAAGTGTGCAGATGTCAGTTCTAGAAACACAGCCAGAGGGCGCTGTTGCCTCCGTCCGGCTGCGGTAGCAGCCTGACGCTGAGTCGACTCGGTGGTCTCCAGATGTCCAGGGCAGCAGTGGGCCCTGGGGACAAATGCTGCAGGGCTGGCATCTGACAAAGGGGCCACGCTCTACGACTCCAGGGCCGGGGGCTCCGGGGAGGACAAGGCGGCACTGCGTGAAGGCTCCGGGATCCTGGCCTGCGTCCTCACAGGTCCTGAAGCCCCAGGGTTGAGCAGCTCTCTGATTCTGTGTTATGAAGCCGAAGAGGAAATAAGGACCAGGAGGCACAGGAGGAGGGTTTATTAGGAGAGCGAGTGCTCAGGAGGCCGGAGGGCACCTGAAAGTGGGTTGCCATGAGGACTCTGTCTGGGAGTTTTTATACCAAAATATGACCAGGGCTGAGACCATGCTGAGTCAAACTAAGGCCCCGTGAGGACAAACTCTGGCACACGTGGAAATAGGCCTAGGAGAGCAGAGGACGTAGCAGGCGCGTGTCTGCAGCTGCCTCCTGGCCTCTATTCTAAGTGATTCATAAAAAGAACAAAGCGGGAGGAAAAGACATTTTCCAGGTAGGTAGGAGCAGGGGTTGTCACAGCGGCCATCCGTCTCCTTGCTGTCCCCTCACTTGTTCCATCCCTGGACTTAGCTGTCCCCTGCTCCTTGTCAGCTCTGACCTCAGCTCCTGTTTGTCTGGCTCCCGGGCTGACTGCTGTCCTCTGCTGAATGTCCTGCCCATAAAGAACGAGCTCATTTCTTCTTCTCCTTGTTGCTCAGCCAGCTTCTGGAGCCTGGCCTGGGCTGTCTCACCCTGGGGGATCAGGCGGTGACCTCTGCGCGGCAGGAGGCGGTGCGTTCAGGACCAGACTGGACTCTGCCTCAGGAAGGAGGCAGTCGTGGGGCCACATGCGGGGATTACAAGAGGGCCGACCCTGGGCCCGACTGTGCGTGAGGCCTCCGCGGGGTCTTGGCCAGCCAGGCCTCTGCGGGCCGCATGGGAGCCCTGGGCACCGCGGCCGGGTGAGGTCCCGCGTGTAGGCGGCACAGAGTGCGCTCCGGGCCCTGCCATGCTGTCCCACGGCTGCTGCAGCCTCGGTAGCTGCCCCGGCCCAGGGCGCAGGGAAGCCGTGTTCCCAGCCGGCTCTGGGCTCGCCTCGGGGACCAGGGCTGCGAATGCTCCACTGCCGCCTCTGAGCAGGACCCTGCGGCCGCGCAGCCGATGCCACGGTCCTGGTCCCCGCACCTCCGCAGTGTGGAGGGGCTGCACTCCACCCCGGGCTCCTCCCCGCTCTGCGGGGGTCCCAGTGCGGTGCCGACCCTCCAGTCCTTCATGTCCTCCACAGTGGCCTCCATGGACGCAGGCTTCGGTGGTGCTGGTTCCGCTGTGACGGAGCCCTCGACACAGCGCTTGAGCCTGGAGGCCCCGCAGCCGTGTCCCGGCCGTGTGCTCCTCCAGCTGTCCCAGACTCTCACCCGCAGCCCCGGCCTTCATCTATACTCCGGCCTCGCACAGCCTGGGGTCCGTGACCAGCGTCGCGGGAACTGCCCTCACCCAGAGTCCCGTCTACAAACTCACGAGCTTTTGGTGTGATCACTTACTAGCTGTTTTCCTTATTTTTATTTTGTATTGAACCACAGCCACTTATAACTAGATTAATCATCTTTCTGCCTTAGGAACCTTAATACTGCACCATGCCTGGCCTTTTTTATGCCTTGGCTGGTTTCATCCAGTAACGTCGCCAGCATTAGCTAAGCTGTTACCGGTTAAAACAAAAAGCCAGCAAAATAAACGACAGCCTGCAGAGGCCTGTTTGGTCTCCTCTGACTCCCCGACTTGGGGCAACGTCCATCGCATCCTTTTCCTCTTGTTTAGAATTATATTTAACATTAAGGACTGAGTATCAAATTATGTCTTTCTTCTAGGATTTGCTCTTTTACTTAGATTGCTGAGGTTCATCCATGTTACCCGGTGCTCCTGGGGTTCTTCTCTGCGGAGTGGCTTTCTCATACATGAGTGTCCTGATTCCGTTTACGGGTTCCGGGTCTGGCCACCTGCTGCGGTTGTCAGTTTATTGATCTGAGCAGAGTGGGGCATGTGTCTGTCCTGTGGAGTTGGTGACACCGCTGTGGTCTGTAGGTCTGTGTCCCTCAAGTCTTTCCACCAGTGCCAGTGCTTGGGTGTTGGGGCCTTGGCACTTGATAGGGCGATTGCTATTAGAAAGGAACCCCGAGGGCCAGCTTGCCCCTCCACCCTGCAAGGATGTCACCAGGAGGTGCTCCTTGCAACGCAGGTCACAGCTCTCACCACAGCCCCATCTGCTGGCACCTTTGCCTGGGACACCAGGGAGGTGAGAAGCAGGTGCTGCTATCAGCTGCCCTGTGTGTGCTGCCCCGGGATAAACCCGGAGCCATTTTCCACGGCATCTGAACACCTTCCGTTCCCAGCTGCGTGGAGACAGGTCCCTCAGACCAAGCTGCACGGGTCTGTGCCCCTTGGAGGATGGAAGATGCTGGCACCTGGTGTGTGGAGCGCACCTTCTCCTAGCTGCTCCCGCGGGTAGTGGTGTTTTAGGTCTTCCTGGCCCTGAGAGTTTCCTCTTTATGAAATGCGTGGGTGGGAGATATTTTAGAAAAAAATGAAATTAGAACTTTTCCACATTTTGTATACAAAGTCAATGTCAGAGACATTAAGCTTTTAGGCACAAAGAATGAAGTTTATGCTCACGTTAGAATATATGTGAAGAGGGCCGGGAGTTTGGCTCAGTGCCTTAAGCGCCTGCCCTGGCAGGCGCGAGGTTGTGAGTTCAATCCCCGGTGCCGCAAAAAAAAAAAAAAAAAAAAGAATATATGTAAAGATATATTTTAGACTTTGATGTAGATCTCCTAAAGCAGACAAAAATGTAAGACACTGATAAATTTAACCACATTAAAGTTGAGAAGTTTTATTCCTCAAAGGACACATTCAAGAGAGTGAGAAGACATTTGAAAAAGACTGAAAGAATTTAAAATGTAAACCATCAACAAAAAATGTCAAATATCATTAGTATTAAGAAGACCTTTAAGTCATTAAGGAAGACTGTGGTAGTCCAGGTATGGCGGTGCACCTGTAACCCCACCGCTCTGGGAGGCTGAGGCAGGAGAATCACAAGCCAGAGCAACTTAATGACTTAGTGAAACCCTGTTTCAATAATAAAAAATAAAGGCCTGAAGTGAAGCTCAGTATAACGGCCCTGGGTTCAACCCCTAACACCCAAACAAATGAAAGAGGAAAGAAAAAGGTAAGGAGAGCTATTCCTTTCTGTCTCATTATATACAATCTAAAATTAGATACAGTGAGGGATATGAATGGTTGAGAATGCGAATTTTGGATTTAAAGGCACTTTTGTTTAATTACCACTCTGACACTTACTGTGTGGTTTCTGAAAAATCTTCTGAAACTTTCTGAGACCCACATTCTCAAGTGTCACATGTCATTCTGCAGGTGCTGATGTGTGCAGGTCTCCCTGGGAGGTCACGCAGAGGAATATTACCCTGCCCAGAAAGCAGGCAGCAATGTGGGCTCTGCAGGGCAGCCGGACTACGTTGCCCTGCGGGGAGAAGCCAGACTCTGTAACTTTGCTTACGTCGAAACAGGCATGGAGATGGGAGGGTGGTTAGCAGCTGCTGTGGCTTGACTATGTCCCCTCCAAAAGCCACGCTGAGACTTAACCCCTTGTTGCGGTGATGCAAGAGAGCCTGCTGGGGGCCAAGTGGAGCCTCCTGAAGCCCCTGGCCACACTCAGCCTCTCCAGGGCGCAGGACGTCTGCCTGGGGTGTGTGGCTGCCCAACATGTGGCCTGCCACTGCACAGCCCTTCGGACCAGGACAGGGGCTGCTAATGGGTTGATCCTTCCTGTGGTGAGGGAAACAGCCAGAAGTAGGGAGCACTGGCGTTGCATGCCTCTGTGAACACCCCGAACTACTGGATTGTACAACTGAAACTGTGAGTTCATGGCATGTGAATTAGATCTCAATTTAAAAAAATCCCTCTCCAGCACATACATCACCTGACAGAGATTTTATATAGCATTCTCCCCAAAATGACCTTTAAAATAGGAATAAAAGGATGCTGACAGCCGTTCATGTAAACACCAGCTGCCACCTGCTGACTGCCGGCAAGCGACCAGTCCCAACGCCAGATGTCTCTAACATTTTTCATGTCAGATCCGTGGATAATCTCATGGGTTATTCCTGTGGTGCACTGGAGAAGACTGAAGCTTCGTTGCGCCCCAGATCAAGCAACCAACTGGCCTGAGAATAAGCGAAGAACTTTCCTCACCTCCAAAGTCTGCTTTTCCTGCTCAGCCCATTACACAGGGCTGTGAGCCGCTGAGGGCGGGTGCTGCAGAATGTCGGGGTGCTTGAAGCGATTCACTCTCATTCAGCAAGACGTCCCCATAGTGTAACAGAACTTTTTCTTTAAACACCAAAGTCTCTCTTTTATAACTTGACGGGGGCTGCCACCGGTGGTGGAGGCTTATCCCTGGAATTCTGTGGATTTCCTTTCATTCACAAGAAGTGGGTTAATTTATGGCATGGAAGAAGCACCAAGTCACTTAAATGTCAGTCCCATGAACGTCATTCTAACCAGAGCGTTTGAAATTCCTCGCAGGGTTCTCTAGTAGCATCTCTTAATTACCAGCAGCACCAAGCCAGGATCGTGGTATTAGAAAAATCTGTCATTGACTGCGCATAACTAAAATATCATCAATAAAAATACCCAGCTGTAAAACCGATGAGTGAAGCAGCTCCCAGCAGCCAGGTCACTGGACAAACCCTGCCGTTTTTCTTTTCCCTGGCCATCATCTACTGGCAGTGGAGCCAGTGCTGAACACATCACAAGAACGGTGACTCTCTTGAGCTGATCCTTCTGGTCCTTGTCCGCATCCTTAGGACAGCTTAGGTGTTGTGCTTAGAGCCCGAGGCCTTCAGCAAAGTGCAAAACTGGGAGGCCCCAGGCATCAGAGGGAAGGCGGGGTCCCCCTCTCAGCTTTCACGAACTGCGTCCCACATGCAAACGGCAGGGCCCTGACGAGGAGACCGCTCCGTGATGTGGCAGGATGCCGCCCAAGCCCCTGGAAAGAACAGGGAAGCTGTCCACGTGGCCTGTGGTGGGGGCTCATGCGACTGCAGTCCCCACCTGTGGCTGTGGAACCCCAAAACGCTGCAACTGCTGCAGCCAGGGGTGGTGTGGCCAGGACAAGGCCCAGCTGAGCTGTGGCCCCCAGGTTGGGCCATGTGCAGAGCGGGACCCGAGGGAGAGCCGTTCTCTCACACGCCGCACCCTCAGCTGAGGTTGTAAACTCAGGTCCTGAAGAACTATTGAAGCCTAAACTCACAGACACTTCTAGTAGTGTAGCTTCATACTCCCGACCATCACCGAGGGGAAGTTCGTGTTTCCAGGGGACCCCCCAGGCCCTGTTCCCACCACACCCCGATCTCCACAGAGGAGGTCGCCCTGACTCTGGGCTGCTGGGGAGGGGACGTGGTGACAGCCGAGTGGCCTCGCTGCCCCCCCCTCAGTGAGGGACCCTGGCTCCCAGCCATGCCACACCCCACGACCTGTGTGGGTCATTGAGACGAATGCGGTGGGCTCTGGGCTCTGCTGCCCCAGGTCCTGTGACATGCAGCGGGGCCACCTGATGCTGGACAAGAGAGAGCCACCTGGGACACCCTGTCCCCGGCCAGGGCAGCCCAGCCAGCTGCTTCCCCGCTCCCTCCATCCGCCCAGGTCTCTGTCACTTGGAACAGCACCACCTGTGGGGGACAAAGCCTTTGGCACCACGCCCTCTGGGGTCACTCCCGACCCGAACTCTAACACCAGCCCTCTCCAAGAGGCCTGAGCCCCTCAGGAGCAGCTGCAGTGGGGCGGCCGCGGCTCAGGCTAAGCTGTGCTCCTGACCCAGTTTACGCGCAGCCACTGCGACCTCTTGGCCTCCGTCTTCAGGCCTTCCCCTGACACTGGAGTCATTGTCACTCCTGCTGTGTCCCCCACTTATCCTGCTGTAATGCCTCAGCCCTGGGCAAGTGAGCCTGAATCCCTTCCTCCTCTCTGAGCCTCCGCACAACCTTCTGGGCCTGAGCCTGAGCATCCAATCTCCAGCCTGGGGCGCCTTGCGGATGCGGGGTCACCCCACCCTCCTGCCTCTGGAATGCTGCTCCCCACGCCATGTGCCACGCCTCCCTTTGCAGAGCAGACTGGGGATCCTGAGGTCACCCCGTTTCCTCTGGGCCTCACTACCTGCCAGGTCCCCAGGCCCAGCCGGCTCAGCCCCAGGGGCCTCCTTGCTGGCCCCTGAATCTGCTGGGCAGAGGGTCCCACGCCCTCGCCCTCCTGGTCCCGCCACCTGGCCATGAGCTCAGACTCTGCCTGCTCAGGGCGGCTGTTCAGACGACGACGCTCCTCCAAATCCCTCCCGTCCCTGCTGACCTCTGTGATGTTGTGTTCCCGCTTACTTGCTGCATGTGCAGTTTACCCACCACCTCTGTTGTTTGCTATCTCTCTACCGGTAACACAGACTTTGTGTGTTTTGTTCACTGATGCACCTAAGTGCCTGGCATGTATTTGTTGAGTGAATGAAGCAATGAACACAAAACTACAAACTTCTGTACTTTTTAAAATTTCCTTCCATGTTTTGGTTTCAAACCTGTCCATTTTTTACTGAATTCTTTTTTTATTTATGAAGGCATGCTAAAAATAGCAAGGAACAAACAGCACACCCAAAATTCAGCTTTATTTGAGCCCTTGCCCGAGAACTACTGACTCAGTAGGTTTGCTCTTACAGACAGATGTTTTGTAGCCTGTAATTATCCATTTTCTCACTGTGTGCTGCCCGCTTGCTACGCCACTGCTGTGATTCTTAGGCTGTTGTTCTGACAGCGCCCCATTCATTTACCTACTTGTGTGCTACTAGACCAACATCAGCTTCTAGAACAAAGAGATTCCGAATGACAGCAGCATGAGAATTCTTCAGTGTGTTTCTCCCATAAGGGTCTAGAGGGCTCAGGGCAGCTGGAGCTCTGTTCTGCATGTCAAGCACACCCCTGGGCTGGCCTGGCTCTGTCTTCTGCAAGTTCTGGCCACCACACTTGCTCTGGTCATCACCATCCCAGGAGGTCTCCTTGGTGAGGTTCTTTGTACAATGAAACCTAGGAAATGTAGTCCCTGGCTGGATGGCCATGTCTCAGGCATAACCCTATTACTATGGAAGGTATCCGCCTGCAGCCTTCACAAGGTATTATTTGTGACGGATAACTCCTTCACTTAAATCCACATGCCATAAAATTCTCCCTTTAAAATGATACACTGCAGTGGTTTTTAGTGCATTCACAAAGTTGTGCAACCATCACCTCTTATTACTGAAACTTCATCACCACAAAAAGAAATCCTGTACCTATTGTCAGTTACTAGTTCTTTGTCTCCCCTTGAAAGCCAGTAATCTACTTTTCTCTCCGTGGATTTGTCTATTCTGGGCATTTTATATAAACAGAACCATGCAGTGTGCAACCTCTTGTGTCAGGCTTCTTGTACTTACTACAATGTTTTCAAGGTTCACCTGCTACATGTATCAATACTTGTATCAGTCAACTTCCCATCACTGGAACACAATACCTAACACCCATAGTTTCAAGCAGGGGAGGTTAATTTGGCTCATGGTTCCAGAGGGCTCAGTCCATAGTTGGCTGGGTTCAAGAAAGGAACATCATGGTAGAAGAACATGGTAGAGCAAAGCTGCTCAGTTCACAGTGGCCGGGAAGCAGAGAAAGAAAAGAGTGTCAGAGAGGAAGGGGCCAGGGACCAAATATAGTCCCTAAGGCCACTGTTCCATGACCCCTGAGACCTACCCAGAGGGTGCTTCATTAATGCCCTTAGTGGCTCTCAAGCCAATCAAGTCAAAACCATGAAACTTAGTCACCAAAATACTGCATTCTTTTTTTTTTTCTCTAGTACTGGATATTAAACCTAGCTAGGACCATCACACTGAGCTACATCTTCAGGCTATTTTTCACTTTTTATTTTGAGACAGGGTTTCACTAGGTCATTAAGTTTCCCAGGCTGGGCTTGAATTTGTGATCCTCCTGCCTCAGTTCCATTGTATAGGCATACCAGATTTTGTTTACCCATTCTCTAGTTGATGGTCATTTGGGTTTTGGGTTGTTTCCACATGTTAGTTTTAAGAATAATTCAGCTTGCCAGGCATTGTGGTGCATGCCTATAATCCAGCACTCAGGAGGCTGAAGTAGGAGGACTGCTGGGGGTTGAAGACCAGCCTGGGATATATAGTGAAAGTGTATCTCAAAAAATCAAAAGCAAAAAACTAGTAATTCATCTGTGAAGAATTAAAATGTTCCAGAGAAAAATGTTTTCATCCCACTTGGATACATAGATACCTAAGAGTGGAATTGCTGGATATGTGGTACTATGTTTAACTTTTGAGAACTGTCAAACTGTTTTTCAAAGTAGCTTCATGATTTACATTCCCACCAGTGATGTTTGTGAACTCTAATTTCTTCATGTCATCATCAACACTTGTTATTATTTGTCTTTTTTTTTTTTATTCCAGTCATCCTACTGGGCATGGTTAGTATCTCACTGTGGTTTTGACGTACATATCCCTGATGACTAATAATGTTGTATTTCTTTCCTTGTGGCATTTTTTAAAAATTTTAAACAAAAGGAAAATAAGAAATCAAAATATAACAATTTCACACCAACCAACAAAACAGCAACAATCATCAGCATGTTGGATATTCCCGGAAATTATTTAAGATAAAAATATAGACATGAAACATTATCTAACAAATTATTAGCACAATTGTTTTCAAATGAACATTTCACATTAAAAATAAAATCTGAAGGTAACCCTGGGAAAATTACATTTCATTCAAAATTCTTTTTCTCTGTCACAACTAATTTTTTATGTACATAGATTTTGTTTCAGATGACATGATACTCTACCTATAAGATCCCCAAAACTCCACCAAGAGACCCCCAGATTCAATAGGCAGACCTAGCAATGCAGCTGCCCACAAAATCAACACTCGAAAATCAACAGCATTCCTGTATATGAACAACAATCTCACCGAGAGAGAAACCAGGCAAAAAACACCCCCTACAATAGCAATCTCCCTCTTAAGACTGCTTTCATTGTGTCCCACAAGTTCCAGTATGTTGTATTGTCCTTGTCATTCAACCGTAGAAACTATCTAATTTCTTCTTTAATTTCATCTGTGACCCAATGATTGTTCAGAAGTGTGCTATTTAATTTTCATGTGTTAATGAAGTTCTTGTGGTTTCCTTTGACATGGATTTCCAATTTCATTGCACTATGGTCTGATAGTATGCATGGGATAATTTCAATTCCTTTACATTTACTCAAGCATGTTCTATGAACCAGTATATGGTCTATTTTGGAGAATGTCCCATATGCAGCTGAAAAGAATGTGTATTCTGCTGTTGTAGGGTGGAAGATTCTATAAACATCTACTAAGTCCATTTGCTCAAAGGTTTGATTTAATTCTAATATTTCCTTGTTGATTTTTTGTCTAGTTGACCTGTCTTTTTGTTGCAGCGGGGTATTGAGTTCTCCCAATACAATTGTATCAAGGCTTATTTGATTTTTCATGTCCATTAATAATTGTTTTATATAACTGAGTGTACTAGTATTTGTTGCATATATATTTATGATTGTTATCTCTTCCTCTTGGATTGTTCCCTTTACCAATATATAGTGACTTTCTCTGTCTCTCTTAATCAGTCTTGGCTTAAAATTAACTTTATCTGCAAATAGAATAGCTACCCCTGCTTTTTTCTAGACTCCTGTTGCATGGAGTATTGTTTTCCATTCTTTAACTTTTAGTCTATGGGTATCTTTTTGAATTAAATGTTTCTTGTATACAGCATATTGTTGGATTTTGCTTCTTGATCCATTCTGCCAGTCTACGTTTTTTGACTGGTGAATTAAGACCATTAATATTGATGGTTAAAACTGATACATATTGACTTATCCTTATCATGTTGTTTTCTATTTTCCTGGTGGATTCCTTCTATTGGGGTTCATGGAGCTGTAATACTTATCATCCCTTTCTAAAATATCCTTCAAAACATTTTGGAGTGCTGGTTTAGTGGTCGTGAATTTCCTCAACTGTTCCTTATCATGGAAGTATTTTGTTTCTCCCTCTATTTTGAAAGATAGTTTTGCAGGATACATCAATCTGGGTTGAAAGTTGTTTTCTTTTAGAACTTGGAGTCCTTCACTCCAAGTTCTTCTTGACTTGAGAGTTTGTGCTGAGAAGTCCACTGTAATTCCGATGGGTTGTCCTTTATAGGTGATTTGTTTCTTTTCCCTAAAAGCTCTACCCCCAAAACCCTGGGTGCTGCTCAGTGTGTTGGTCTCAGTCTGCTGCAATGCTTATTAGGTGCTGTAGATACTCTATATGAGCTGTGACACGTCTATGACAGCACCAATGGCTCCGTTACCATAGCAGTCTGGCTGTAAATGAGAATGTGATTTCTGGGGCACGTTGTCATCCATGCTCTGTTGACAGTCCCCCCGCTTCCATTGGTGACCCCAGACAGGCCCTAAGTGAGTGAAAGATTTCGATGCACATGCACAGGTACAGGTGCAAAGGTAAAAGAGATGCTAGAATATCCACCCAACCAAAGCCTAGGGTGAAGATGCAACTAGTCCTGCTTCTCGCAAGGTCAGTGATTGGCAGGGAAAGTTCATCACAGTCACTGCTGTGATGGCAGCAATCCTGGAGGATGAGGACAAAGATTGACTTCTGTGGGGTTTGGGGGACCCACTGGTCCCTAGGGCACAGCAAGGTCAGAGCAGGAGGAAAGCACTGGGGTTTGCCCGGGGGACCATCGGGACCTTGTAGACTGGGGCCCAGGCAGCAAAACTGACCCAGAATTGGGAAGCCAATTTCTGATGTGCTCCTGCCTCCTTTGGAGGACCTAGTTCTGTTTGGGTTCTCTCAGCTGTGGACTGGAATGGGTGCTGGAGCCCCTTTAGCTCTTTTTCAACACCAGCCCCTCCCAACCACAGCAAGTGTCAACCCGCCCCTGCTTTCAGAGCCCTCCGTCCAGGTGTGAACCCCAACGCTGCAGACGTTTCCGGCCCACTGCTCTCATCCACGCTGACTCCCGGAGGCTCCAGCTGTCCTGACGTCCAATTCATCCTTTTCTGAAAAACCCAGGGTGTGCAGCCCTGAGAAGTGGGGTCACCATGTCCCCTGAACAGGTGGCCTTGAGTTGGCCTCTCCATGCTAACTCCTCCTGTTGGTGCAGCCAAAGTCGGCCATGGGGCTCTAGCTTAGCGGGTCACAGGTGTGACACTTGCACACCCCGGTTGCCTGTCCTTGTTCTCAGGAGGTTCTGGGATGGTCCGTCTGGACTCCTAGGGCAGCAGAGTGCATTGGCCTTGTCCAGATAGAAGCTGCACCTTGAGGAAAGATACTGGGCTCCAGGGGGGTCGGTGATCAGAGCATCAGCACTGTCTCACAGAGGCCAGCGGTGTGCAGGGTCCCCAGACCAGGGCTGCGGGCCTGGCTAACCTCACCTGTCCCCTTGCCAGAAAGAGTCCCTTCATGGGTATCTTAGTTGCTTTCTTCCTTACTGATCCACAATGCCCACCACCACAAATTAAGGAAGAGAAGGTGGCGCCTGGGTTCATGATTGGGGTAAAAAATCGAGTTGGACAAGAGCCAAATCAAATTCAGTGGTTAGGTTTGACGTTGACCTTTGGGGATACTTGGTTCTGTTCTCGTCCAGTTTAATTTGCACCAGAGTCACGGGAGAGGATTGAGCTCATGAACCGAGCACCACTGCATTTTGGCTCTCAGTTTGTAGAGGTTTCAGTCTACAGTCAGCCAGCTTCCGGGCGGGGCAGGCAGGAAGCAGAGAGGGATTCAGGATCAAAATCAGGTAGGTGTGTTTTTCTCAAATCTACTTGATCCTTCCTTTAAACCTGGTCCTTTAATCTCCCAACTCCATTGAAACTTACTTAAGTTTTGAGGAAGCCAAATTCTTTTTCTTTCTGAACTTTTTGAAGGACCCTAAAAAGAGGAACAGAGTTTGTGTAATGGCTCTACCACATAGCTCAGCCACCTGCCCTGTCAGGTGAGCCGCCTGCAGCCCACCTGCGCCCCCAAGGACGCCGCAGACTCTGGGCAGGAGCGGGCAGACTGTGGCTGCACTGGGTCAGGCCCTCCAGATTCACCGGCACACAGCTGTGCCCCTTTGCTCACATGTTGCTCGTAGCCGCTCCCCGACAAGGTAGATCGAGCAGTCTTGAACGTAATGTCTTACAGAGCCTAAGGCATTTGCTCTTAGCTGTCCACGGCAGTGTGCACCTGTAATCCCAGCACTCTGGAGGCCGAGGCAGGAGGATAATGAGGTTGAGCCCAGGCTGGATGAATTAGTGACTTAGCAATGCCTTGTGTCAAAATTTAAAAAGTAAAATGACATGGAAAGGGCTAGGGATGTACTACGATCAATCAGTCACTCAATAAAATTTTTGCTCCCTGGCCCACTGTATAAAAAGTTTGTAGACTTCTGCTCTTAGAATCAACTTTATCTTTCTTCAAATTCTATTCCAAGAACCTATTTTCCATAAAAGTCTGCAGTCATCTTTCCAAAGCATTTGATTTTTTGCTTCTGCCTTCATAATAAATACGGCCAACAATGTGCAAAACATAAAAGCAGGACGGGAAAACAGCGATGGGCTGGGCCTTCCCAGCCAAGCCGCTGAGTGCAGGCTCTGTGGCCGCGTGGCACTGGGCCCTCTGCAGTCGGGGTCAGCAGCGCAGTCAGGGGCTGAGTCCCTGGATGAGGCATCAGGACAGCTTGGCGGCTCTGCACGAATGACAGGGAATTTACAACTGTACTCCACGACACAAGGGAAAGTCCCGTTTTCTAAGATTTAAGTATTTTTTGGCTTCTGAGAAGGAGAAAACAGAAAAGAAAGAAAAGAAAAGGAGCAACGAGAGGGGGCCACAAGATACTTATATCCTCACAGCAGCCAGACACGCGGAGCAGCGATCTCTGTGCACACGTCCTGACTGGTGCAGGGCACATGGTACTGAGTGCTCCTCCCCCCAGCTCCCCTCTCCCGCCCCGCCCCCAGTTCCCCTCTCCCACCCCTTCCTCAGCTCCCCCTCCCTGCTGATCTCCCCCTGAGGCTTTCAGGCATCCCACCCACCTGTAAAAGCAAGCTCTGAATGCCCGACTTTGTGAATCTGGCTCATGTCACTGGACAGACCTGCAGTGCCGTCTGTTTTCCTGCAGACGACGTGAGTCTGTCCTCCTTCCTAGCTGAGTAACAGCCCTTGTGCACCCCACTGCCTTTCATCTGTTGGCGGGAACGTGGGCTGCCTGCATCACTGGGCTCCTCTGAACCATGCCGTGAGAAGCTGGTGTGCAGACCCGGCCAGCGTGTGGGTCTCGATCCCCTCAGGTGCAAGCCGAGAACTGGGTTGTACAGTTGTCCTAGTTTTAGTTTCGTAAGGAGCCTCCAGACTCATTTCTACAGTGATTGTACTGATCCACACTCCCCTAACAGCGCAGGATTCCTCCCCCTGCATCCTTGCTAGTGGTTATTGTTTTCTGTGTTCTTTGTCATGGATAAGTAACCGTCTTTTGTAGTCCCAATGGTAGCCGGCTGACTCTCAGTGGGATCGCAGTGCAGTTCTGATGTGCATTTCCCTGATGCTAAAGATACCAAACAGTTTATCACATCATTACTGCACTTCTTCAAGAACCATCTGTACAGTTCATTTGCCCAGTTGTTGGCTGGGTTGCTTTTCGTGTTCAGTTTTAGACGGTTCTTTCTCTAGTCCAGACATTAATCCTCCCTCCGACACGCATCTCGTGAAGCAGCTCCCTGTTCTGCCGCCCCACAGTCTCTGCTGTGTAGGAGTTTTCAGCGGGATGTGATCCCATTTCCCAGTTCTCACTGCTGTTCCCTGAGCTACTGGAGTCCTAGCTGGGAACTTGTTGCCAGGGCCTGCATCTCCCAGTGTTCCTCCTGTGCTCTCCTCTATGGATGAAGTTCTGGGTCTTACATTTAGGTCTTTGACCTATTTGAGCTGACTCTGCACAGGCGCGAGTTGGGGGCCCAGATTCCGTCCTCTATGTAGACCCAGTTCCTGGCGCCACTGGTTACAGAGGCGTCTTTTTTCCACCTTGTGTTTTGGCACCTTTGTCCAGAACTTGGTGGCTGGGGCTGAGAAGGTTAATTTTGTTTCTGTGACCTCCACTCTACTCCACAGTCCACATATCTGTTTTTATGCTGGTACCACAATCTTCTCACTATGGTTTTGGAGTGTATTTTGAAATTGGGTATTGTGAAGCCTCCAGTCTTGCTCTTTTCACCTAGGCTTGCTTTGGCTATTCTGGGTTTTTTATGCTTCCACATGAATTTTGAGGTTGTTTTTCCTAGCTCTGTAGGGAATGTAGAGAACTGAATCTGGAGATCACTGTTAGAGATGTGGCCATTTAACATTGTAATTCTGCTGACCTGTGAACGTGGGAAGTTTTGTCTTCCTCAGGTTTCTTTTCTCTGTGTTCTGTTATTTTCATTGTAGAGGTCTTACATCTCCTTAGTTAGGCTTATACCTTATTATTTTAAAAACAATTGTGAATGGAATTATTCCCCTGACTTCTTTTACAGTGAGTATGTTTTTGGTAGATAGCAGAGCTACTATTTCTTGCATGTTGATTTTGCAACATGCTATTTTGCTTAACTAAATCTAAAAGTCTTCTGGTTGAGTCTTCTGGATGCTCTGGTTATAGGATCACATCATCTGCAAGCAGAGATCATTGAACCTCTTTGTATCCCGTTTATTCTTTTTCTTGTCTAACTGTTTTGGCCAGAATTTCAAGCACTGCATTAAATAGGTGTGGTGAGAATGGGCAGCCTCGCCTTGTCCCTGATTTGGGGAGAAACACATACAGATGCGGGCTGTGGCCTTCATTGTCATGTGTAGCCGTCACTGTGCTGAGGTAAGATCCTTGCTACCCCTCGGTTCTTAACGGTTCTTACCATGAATGGGTGTGGAATTTTGTCAAAGGTTTTGCTGCATCTATTGAGAAGATCGTGTGATTTTTATCCTTGATCGTCTTTGTGAGGTGCATTATGTTTATTGATTTGTGTGTGTCAACTCTTGTATCCCTGGAATGAAGCCCACTTGACCATGGTGTCTGATTGTTTTCGTGTCCTATTGAATTCAATTCGCGTTTTTTATTGAGGAATTCTGCATTTGTCTTCATCAAGGATGACATAGTTTTCCCTTTTTGTTATGTCTTTATCCAGTGGGGATCAGAGTGATACTGGTGTCGTGGAATTGAGTTTCAGGGCTCCCTCCCCTTCTGTTTTATGGAACAGTGAGGGGAGCATTGGTGTTAGTTCTCTTTTAAAGATCTGTAGAATTCAAGAGTGAATCTGTCTGGTCCTGGACTTTTCTTTGTTGGGAGATTTTATTGCTGCTTCAACCTCATTGGTTGTTACAAAATATTTAGCTTTTTTAAAATATCCTGTTAGTTCAATTTTAGTGGGGATAGGTATCTACAAATGGATTCATTTCTTCTAAATTTTCCAATTTATTGGAGTATAAATATTTGAAATAGCCTCTAACAGTCCTGCAGATTTCAGTAGATTTACTATCATCCAAGGGACTTTTTAAAGCTTTGAATTTGAATTTCCAGTAGAAGATCACCTGGCCATAAGGAAAGTGTGGATCCTGTCCTGCCGGAAGCTGCTGTGTGATGCAGTAAAGCAGGCGTGGAAGGACCGTCACTGTGTGGTGTCTCCAGTATGTGGAGGCCACAAAGTTGGCCTAACAATGACAGAGTGAGGCTCGGCCAGAGACAGGGTGGGGGGGGGGAGGGCAGGAGGAAGGGTGGCTGTGGGGTGAGGACAGGAGGAAGGGCTCCCGAGGTCCTGCAGTGGGTGTGTGGACCTCAGCTACTGTGCATTTCCAAATGGGGTGGAGAGAGGAGCTTGTGTGTTTCCTGCACGAAGGAAGGATACACGTTTAGGTCAGCTGGAGATGTTGGTCACCCTGAAAGGGCACAGCGCACACACAGACTAGACACAGCACTCTGCCCCATTAATGTGCACAATCATGTGTCAGTGGGACATTTTGGATTGTCTTAATCGCTGTGGTGCTAATTTCCCATCATTCCCCCGGCCCTTCATGGGGTTGAGTTTACCCCCAGACCCTGCGCATGTGGACTGCTGGCCTCTCTGAGGCAGGGCACCCTGGTTCCACACGGGGTGCAGCCAGTTCCTCCAAGTGGGCGAGCAAAGTCACCCAGCTCAGGTGGCAGCTGCAGTAATGCGATCCTGTCAGAGGTGGGCAGCGGCGGGCAAGAGCACCGAGCTCAACATAAATGCTATGTTGGCCACGCGGGGTGAGGGGTGTTAACAGATGCACACGGCCCTAGATGTGAGTGTGCATGTGTGGTCTTTGCATGTATAAATTAGTTTATTTACTCCCTTAGGATGACACACTTCTTGCTGCCTTGCTCTGGAGCTCTTGCACTAGAAGATGTAAGTTGTTTCCTCAGAGAGGAAGTGGGAGACCATAGACTGAAAGGTGTGAGAACGGGCTCCCTGGTCCCCTCCCCGCCAAAAGCCAGCAGCAGAAGACATTCTGGACAAGGTCTTTCTCCCTCTGAAAACCCCCACAACGTCACAGCATCCTGCAAACCCTTCCCAAGGCCACGCTCAGCATGCAACCTGCTATGCCACTTGGCGTCTGGTCTCAGAGCCCACTTCCAGCTGGGTCAGAGCTGCCCTGACCTCTGGGATGTGGTACAGGGTGCACAGCGAAGGTGTCTCCTGCTTAACCCTGATCTTTCCAGTCCCCCAGTGCCGGTACCTGGCACAGGCACACACAGTCAGTGTAGTTTTACTCATTCACTTTTATTGTCAGGTAAGATCATCTGTATCCCTCCTGTTCTGACAACAGAACCCTGTTTTACTCGCTGACCCTTTCTAGGATCCTCAAGTTGAACGCGGAGTCTGATGCGCGCGTGCTGTGGGGGGCTGTATTTCTGAATCTCCTGGTCAACTTCGCCTCCTCTGGGACTCCCAACAGAGGGCCTGGACGGACAGGTGCAGGGCTCTGCGTGTGCTGTGACCGTGTCCCCACCTGGGCAGCCATCCCTCCTGCCTGACCGCAGGCCGCCTTCTCTGCCCTTCTCTCCCCGAGCCCCAGCTGGACCTAGAGACGTGACCCTGACATGGAGAGCGAGGCGGGGAGTGGGGGCCAGGGCCAGCGCCGTGCAGAGGACGCAGCACCCGCGTGGCCTGCAGCTTCCTGCAGAGGCTGCTCAGAGGAAGCAGCTGTCAGAGGGAGTCAGCTTTCACAGTCGCTTGAAGGGTTACCCACCCAGCTCTTCAGCAAATATTATAAAAACAAATGCGAAAGTTAGCCCCAACTTCGCCCTTTCCTACTTTACAAGCAAAATGAATTTACTTTGCAAAAGCTGTGGTTATTTGTGTGTGACTCTTAAATTCTTCATTTAAGAATGCAGAACTTGCCTTCTTTATTTTCATTATTATTATTATTACTTTGGTACCTCGGAAGATCCAAATGGCCTATGAGAGCAAGGCGTCCCCATTTCTCAGCTTCAGCTCAGTCTCTCACCTTCCTCGCGCTGTTTTCCTCCAGCTCACAGCTTTCTTCAGGCTCTGCCGGGTGGTTTTGCAAATCGCTTACATCGCCCTTTCCCCAGTTTCTTCAAGCAATCCGCGGTCGGTCTAGGAAGAAGCAGCCGGTTCCAGTCCGGCCCAGACCCCAAGCTGACGGAGCCTGAGAGGACCGGATCCAGATAGTCTGGTTGGCGCACGGCTCACATCTCCGGCTGCCGCCGTGTCCGGGGCCTTCCCGTGGTCCCGACCGCTCTCGTCCTCCCGAGACCCCACTGGAATTGCTGCGCGGGCGCGGGGACCACCACTGCGCCCACGCGCTGGCCGTCGTGGCTCGGGCCCCGGGGGCAGTGGGCGCGCAGGCTGCCGGCAGTTTTCCGCGGAAGACGGGAGGAGGGAAGCAAGGCGAAGGCGGAGGGGCATGGAGACCTCTCTGGGGAGGCCCCGTTGTCACCACACCGTGCTGCCCACGTGCCCGCGGCCCGTTTTTCTTCACCCGTTCCGCTGGCTACTTCGCGTCTCACGGCGTCGTCTTCACCCTCCGTCCACGGTCGCTCGAGGCTGCCTCCAGGGTCTCTGCTAGTGTTCTGTCTCTTGAGCTCTGAAATCGAAGCGGGGCAGCTGATTTGGAACAAGGATCACAGCTGGGATCTGACCTCGGTGTTCCACAGCGCCCGACTTAACTCCCCATGGCCTATCTGCCCTTTTGTGGTGCCTTACTCTGCTTCTAGGAAGCCTGCGGTTTCCTTTTTATGGCTGGGAAACTGAGTCACTGTGACCTTAACTTCTCTTGGCTTACATATCTAATTTGGGGACAGAAATATTACTGTAGCACAAAATTCTGGAATGTACCTTCTGATTTATTTTATACTTTGTTGGCTTTTTAAAAGTCTAAGTCTGCACTCGGGAGGCTGAGGTAGGAGGAACATTGTGAGTTCGAGGCCCACTTGGGCTGCAACACAAGCGCAAGGCTGGCCTGAGCTACATAATGCGACCCTGCCTCAAAAAACTAGGGCCAGGAGTTTGGCTCAGTGGCGTAAGTGCCTGTCTGGCAGGCGTGAGGCTGTGAGTTCGATCCCCAGTGCCTGAAAAAAAAAAAAAAAGTCTAAGTCTGTTCCAAAGGGAAGCAGACCAGCAGGTTTGAACCGAAGTCTCAGGCATCGTGACCCTTGAGACTGCCTGTCTGTGGGCAGCAGGGAGGGGACATGGGGACTGTCCACTGGGCTGGCACGCCTGGAGGTTCAGCAAGGGCACGGCTGGTCTAATTTTAGAAGGGACAAGAGGGGGCGGCACGGATGTGAGGTTTAATCAGAAGTGCTCTGGTTGCAATGTTAACAGGCGGCTATCGGCCTCATGGGTCTGGCACACTCGGCCTTGTTATCTAGGGGCACAGGGTGTTGGAGCCCAGCTCCAATCACCAGGCGGATGACTCAGAGCCATGGCCACTGAAAGCCTGTTGCAAACAGAATTCCAGGGTCTGCGAGGAGCCAAGAGAGCCTTCCACACACTCCCTAAATAGCAAGCGACAGCGGCCTCTATCACAGCAACAGGGCCCCTGGCTCTGTTCTGATCCATGAAGGTCAGGTGTGAGAGGGTGAGGCAAACGCCTTGTCAAGAGACGACGTTTGTCCTGGGTGCAGACTTTTCCTGAAGGTGGCTTCTAGAGCACGGTGCGACCTGTGTTCAAGGTGAACCTTGTCACAAAAGTGTTCAGGGCAGGGTTTGGAGCCATGGGCAGTCCAAGAGCTTGGGACCACAACCTCTCCCTTGTGGCAGCCAGAACGAGCTGGGCAGGGCTGTGGGAACCCACACCTTGGGCTCCCTGGGCCGGGTCAGATCCTCAGAGGGTCGCAGAGGGCTCCAACCACCAGGACGTCACAGGCCAGAGATTCAGTCACAACATGAGATGAACCTTACCCCCAGCCTTCCGCAGCAGTGCAGATTCTCGTTCTGGAGGTGCTGACCCTGGGTCCAGCTGCAAGAGGGCTGAGGAGCCCTGGCCCAGGTGCAGGAGGCTGTGAGGGCAACAGGTGCTCCTGGGCATCCTGGTGGCTGTTTCTGCATGGAGAAGGTTCTAGAATGTTACAGGCTTCTCTGGTCCCGAGGACTTCCCTGCCGTTGGAAACCTCAGCCCTTTCTCCCGAATGACTTCAGGGGGTGGCTGTTATGTGTTGCTGGGGGCTGAGGAGCTCTGTGTGGCCAGAGCAGGACAGAGCCAGGGCCCTGGGGCCAAGCACACTTAGTGCAGAGCTCACACCTGTGGCTGTCCACATGGGCCGACATGTCCTTGACGTCCAGGACTGCCACTCAGAGAAGGGTAGACAGCCCAAACGTGTGGAGACCTCCAAAGGCCTGATGAGGGGGAGCCCAAAAGGTGCTGCGCTGTCCTCTGACTAAACTTGGAAGCTGCAGAGGGCTCTGAGCTTCAGGCCGACTTCCTCTCACGCCTGAGCAGGCCAAGCTCTTTAACCTTAGTGAGAAGTGATTCCCTCCAGGACCCCGTGGGGCGTGTGTGGAAGAGAGGCTGCTGGTGCAGTCAGTCCCCAGACAAGAGTACCCTCCCCGAGGGTAGGGGCGCGGGACACACTCGCCTGGGCTCTGCTTCTTCTTGTGACAGCCCTGTCCCTCTCTGAGGGTCTGAAATAGCCACAGGCACGAACTGGTCCCTCTCGGCTAAAGAGCATGGCCAGAGTGCCAGCCTGGGACAGAGTCAGTATCCTCCGGGCAGTGTGGGCCGCCAGCTCCCCCTGTGGAGAGCGCAGGGTGAAGACAGAAGCCGAGCTGGCTGGAGGCCTGCACTCTGCTCAGGCCAGGTAGACACTCACACTCCTTTCTCCCCTGCCAAGGCCAAGGCAGGGCTTGGCACCCACAGGGTGGGCCTGGGCCTTCTCATTCTCACACAGGGTGTGGTACTCACAGGTGCAGGCGTCTGTGGGGGGACCCAGTATGTTACAGGGTGCTTCAGAAAGTTAAAACGGACTTCCGTAGGTGTAATCATGGTGGAAAACCTTTTGGCAGTTTCTTAAAAATTTAAACTCGTGCTTCTCCTATAACCCTGTAATTCCTCTCCTGTGTATTTATCCAATAAAAAAGAAAAACATATACTCACTATGTTTTGTAGAGGAATGATCTTGGTAGCTTTACTCAAAATAGTCCAACTAGAAATAGCCCATGTGACCTTCACCAGGAGGAAGGATACCTGAGTGGGGCCGTGCACACCCTGGCTACTTCTCCACAAGGAAAAGGGTACGGGCTTGCTGCCTGCGGAACACGGGTGGACCCAGAAAGCTTTCACTGAGTGACAGAAGTCACACAACAACATGCATGCAACATGATTCCATTTAATGAACATGGGCAGGACTAATTTAGGCTGATGAAAGTCAGACTGGCAAAGGTGTGACTGGGGCCACAAATCAACATAGTAAATCACCCAGTGCAACTATGATACCTTTTCATTTTGTTTTGCCTGAGGTGCTGGAGATCAAACCCACGACCTCACCCATTCCAGGCTAACACTCTACTACCAAGCCACACCCCCAATCCATGACAAACTTAGCACACCAAAACCAGTGGTTCTGCCACTCGGTGGCCTGGGGATGCTGCCGGCCATCAGACCATGGCTCAGCTTCAGGCCTTTCTCTGCTCAAATCTTTGGCTCAGCCCACACTGCCCCACCTTTCGGCCCCTCAAAGCATCAGTTTCTTCTTTCCACAAGGTTTGCTACCTGCTGATCCTAACTCCAGAAATCTGTTCCTTGGGGTCCTTAGCTACCAACTCACCCTGAAGCCTAAATGAGACTCCTTGAGCTCTTAAATTATCCTCACTGTGCCAAGATAATCAGTTGTCAGACCAGACATTGGGGTTGTCTGGGGATATTTAAAAATTTTAATAGCTGGTCTAATCTCCAGAAATTCTGACTTGATTTACCAAGGGGAATACCCTTGTCATTGAATTTTTTGAAAACTCTCGGGTAATTAAAAATTGCATGAAATTTTAGACCCACTGCTCTAGATCTTACTGCCATGTCTCATTCCTTACTTGTACTTTGCAGACCATAATGGTGACTTGCATGTTTATTTATTTACAGAGGCACGTGGGACCCTGGGTGATAGAAATTTCTGTCTGCTTGTGAATTACTAAAAACTGCTTCAATGGTAATACCTAACCATTTAGATCTATATAAATTAATGAACAATAGAAGTTACATCTTGATTATTTGTATCTTTGTAGGCTAATATGAGAAAATAATTTCAAACAATTTAAATCTGCTCACCTACAGAACAGGGGTACTAGTACCTGATGTAAGAATATTGTCTGGGTTAGCAAAGAATATTTAAGGAGTGCAAAGCACCTAATAACTGTTCCATCAGTGATAGTATTGTGTATGTCAAAATGACAGAGTTGCAATTCAGTGTCAATCATTTTATTACTTGGAGATACAGATACTTGGATGCATGAGTTTTTGTCTCTTTACTGAGATGATTTAGCAAACCCTGTGCCCTATGCCTCCATCCTACAAATTCTGATGCATTTTCATTTTCATTTAGTTCAAAATATTTAAAAATTTCTCTTGAGACGTCTTTGACTTAAGTATTACTTAGAACTATGTCGTTTAATCTCCAAATATTCCAGAATTTTCCAGATTTCCTTCTGTTACTGATTTCTTGTTTAATTCCATTGTGGCCTGAGAACATACGTACTTTGCATGATTTCTGCTCTTTCGAATTTGCTAAAATGTATTTGGTGGGTGGTCTGCTGTGAGGTGTGGCCTGTGCGTCCAGCAGTTGTCTGAGGAGATGCCAGCTGTGTCCTCAGACCCTGCCAGCGGACTCTGCCTCCACCCACACAGTGCCCTTCCTCGCTGATAGGGGCGGCGAGGTCTCCAGCTGTAGCCAGGCCTCGTCTCTCCCCTCCTCGCCTCCTATCAGCTTTTGCCTCAACTGTTTTAATGTTCTATTGTTAGCCATATACATTGCAAGGATTGTACTATGTTCTTGGAGGGCGCGTCCTTGTCATTACGGGAAGGATTACCTTTCCACCCCGGGAACGCAGCTTCTTCCCGAAGTTCTCTGCCCGAAATCCCATAGCTCCTGCTTTCTGCAGATTAGCATTGGCTGAATGTGTCATCTCCATCCCGTTACTTTGAATGTCTTTGTCTTCAGATGGACACTGGATTCCTTTTTCAATTAGTGTGTATTCATTACACAGAGTAACAGGCTTCATGTTGGCGAATCCATACGTGCACAGCACAAACTCCGGTCACCTCCTCCCCCTCCTCTTTGCCTCCCTTCTGCCTCACTAATAGTCTCATTCTACTTTCCAACATCACTCTTCTTTTTTTAATTATATTTTTATTTTAAAGATAGTAAAATCCAACAAAACATAACAGAACAAAGTCAATCAAAACAAAGCAGTAGAACTGATATAGAACTTCAAAGAAAGATACTATGAAAACAATAGCTACTATAGTATATCTTGTTATTTTCAGAATAGTTGACCATTCCAACAGGTATAGTAAAATCAAACAAACAAACAAACAAAAAAACCCACAATAAAATCAATAAAAACACAATATAAAATAAGGCAAAAAAATTAATCAGAATAAAGCAAAACAATGAGAACCATATTGGGCCTCGAAGACAAGACAGAAGAGAATCCCCCATATTTGCTACATTGCATACTGTCATCTTCCAAAGAGATGCTCAGGCTGCTAGCCCCAGGTGTGCAAAATGAACAAAACAATACTAGCATTTATGTTTTATGTACCTTAGTTGCTAGCAATTTAGCTGGAGCTCCAAACCAGCAGGTTGCTTTATGGGGGGGCAGGGCACATGTTTCTCTTCCTGGGGTCCACACAGGTCGCGCAGGTCCCCGGAAGGCAGACTTAGTTGTCTTCTGGTTGGTGCCGCTCAGGCCCAGTGGGGCAGGTTCCTGAGAGGCCCACCTCTTTCTCTTCCTGGAGTCCATGCCCAGCATCACTCTTCTAACACTTTTTCTAGATTAGTGGATTTCTTTTAGAGTTGGATCACACTTCGTTTTTCATTTTGGTTTATTTGCTTTATATGCTACAATGTCCTCTGTCTTTTCCCTGGTATAGATCATTCACATTTGAAGTGATTATTGATAGAGTTGGATTTATATCAATAATATTTATATCCTTTTTCTGTGTTTTTTTTTTTTTTGGTTTTAATTGAATATTTTATGGGATTCTACTTTCTATCCTTTATTAACCTATAAATAGACTTGTTTGAAAAGCGTTTGTGGAGTGGCTGCCCTGGAGTCTGCAGTGCACATTTGCAGCATTTCCTGGGACATCTCCCCCTCCCCCATGGCCTCGCTCCTTTGCTTTGCTTCTCCGCAGTCCGTAATGCACTGCTGCACCACTTCTATTGCTATTTGCAACAAACTCTTACCTGTTAGATCAATTAGGAGAATCTTTATTTATTCCTGCTAATGTTCTTCCTCTCTGCATGCATGTCTGTCCTGCACCATTTTAGTTGTCTCTGAAGAATGTCCAACACTTCTTGCAACAAATTCTTCAAAAAAGGGTTTTTTGGTCTAGGAAAGTATTTCTTTTTCACTATGGAAGGATTATTTCGGTACTAACAGAATTCTAGGTTGGCAAGGATTTTTTCTTTCAACATTTTAAATATTTCATTCACACTCTGTGTTTGTGTGTGTGTGTGTGTGTAGAAAGGGTTTTGCTAAGTCACTAAGTTGCCCAAGTTGGGTCCTCCTGACTCAGCCTTCCATAAAGCTAGGATTACAGATGTGCTCTACTATATATAGCTCTACATTCCCCTTGCTTCCATGATTTCTGAAGATGGTTCTAATTTAATTCCTAATCTTGTTGCTCTTACTTTTATGCTCTGGCTGTTTAAAAAAGGCTTTCTCTTTGTGTTCAATTTTCTGCAGTTTTAACATAATCTTCCTGGGTAGAAATTTTCTGGTTTTCAGCTTACTTTTAGATCTCTGTGACTTTGCTTCTCTTCTTGTGGGTCTCTTTTCTATTCTTTCGGTGGCAAAATGTATGTAACATAAAATGTCCACTTCATCACACTTAGGGTGCAGCGCTGTGGCTCGGAGTCCAGGCACCGTGCTGGGTGCCCGGTCCCATGAAGCCTTCCAGCTTTTCCTCTTCCTGATGGAAGCTCCTGTCCTCCCTTCCTTCCAGTCTCTGCTCACTTCTTCATTCTGCACCTGAAATTTGCCTGTTTCAGGGACTCACGTAGCTGGAACAGTGTAATATTATCCCTTAGTGTCTGAGGAGTTTTGGATTCTATCTTAGACATTGTCCATATGATGCTGTGGAGACAATGGATTCTAGTCTATTCTCTTCAGAATATTAACAATTTTGTTTTCATTTTCAATTAAATTGATGGGACTTAAATTGCCAACTCTTCCTCTGGCAGCCACCTGAATATCCTCTGAGTCTTCTTGTCCTGAGCCGCTCCCCTTGCAGACTACCTTCCACAAGCAGGCTCAGAGCTCAGCCAGAGATTCGGGCAAAGGACTGCACAGAATTGTCAGCTCTGAGTGCTCCACAGCCTCCTCATGTTCTGATGCCTGGGGCTGGGCTGTTTTCCCAACTTTCCTGCTGGAACCGTGTGGTGCAACTCCAGCATGGCTGATCTAAATGACACAAAAACATAAAAACCACCCCTCTTCCAAGAGTCAGCTTCTGCCTGAATCTACCTGCTTTGATTATTCTTCAGCACCTGCAGACCCGGAGTTCAGTCGTACACAGCAGGGCCTGTCTGGCAGCGGTTCCTCTCTATTGCTCTTGAGTGGGACCTGATCAGTACTGAAGCCCAGTGGCTCTGTGGCTTTCCAGCCTCCCTGAAGATAATAATCAGCTGTGATGCTTTTGTCTGTGGACCACCACCCTCCCCAGGGAAATGCCGATCCAGGATTTTCAGACCCGGAACCAAGAATCCAGTTTCCACTTAGAGGCTCCAGTGATTCTTATTCTCCAGGAAATTCAGGCACACACTGCCTGGCAGCCCTGGTCCTCAGACTGTGAGCATTGTTAGGTGTGCAGACTCTCAGCCAGCTTCTCCCCAGCCAAACGGAACCTGGCCCTATGCGTTCAGCACACCCTGTTCAGAATGAGGTGCATTAAACTTGGAGAAGCTCTGATCTGGGGTACTGTGAGTTTTAAAATGTGAAATATGAGCTGCTCACTGATTTCTCTTCCTATATGTTCATGTATCAGATATTTTGGGGATAAATAAAGCCGATACAGATCCTGCCTTCATGGTTGGCAGTCTGTAAATAAATAAACATGCAAGTCACCATTATGGTCTGCAAAGTACAAGTAAGAAATGAGACATGGCAGTAAGATCTAGAGCAGTGGGTCTAAAATTTCATGCAATATTTAATTACCCAAGAGCTTTCAAAAAATTCAATAACAAGGGTATTCCCCTTGGTAAATCAAATCAGAATCTCTGGAGATTAGACCAGCTATTAAAATTTTTAAATATCCCCAGACAACCCCAATGTCTGGTCTGACAACTGATTATCTTGGCACAGTGAGGATAATTTAAGAGCTCAAGGAGTCTCATTTAGGCTTCAGGGTGAGTTGGTAGCTAAGGACCCTAAGGAACAGATTTCTGGAGTTAGGATCAGCAGGTAGCAAACCTTGTGGAAAGAAGAAACTGAAGCTTTGAGGGGCGAAAGGTGGGGCAGTGTGGGCTGAGCCAAAGATTTGAGCAGAGAAAGGCCTGAAGCTGAGCCATGGTCTGATGGCCGGCAGCATCCCCAGGCCACCGAGTGGCAGAACCACTGGTTTTGGTGTGCTAAGTTTGTCATGGATTGGGGGTGTGGCTTGGTAGTAGAGTGTTAGCCTGGAATGGGTGAGGTGGTGGGTTTGATCTCCAGCACCTCAGGCAAAACAAAATGAAAAGGTATCATAGTTGTACTGGGTGATTTACTACGTTGATTTGTATCTAAAGCTTCTGTGTGTGATTCAGGGAAAGATTGGTAAGGTTGGGGTTCCCACAAGTAGCTTGTATCTTTTTTTTTTTTAAATGAAATTAGAAAACCCAACTTATCAGCAAAAATGGCAGCAAGGGTTTGATGGTTTAGGTAGATCATGTTGGTATCCATGGAAAGGGAATAGAGAAATTATAGGATGAACGTCCAGTGAGTATTGGTGCATTAGTCAGCCTTCCGTTACCATCACAAATAGCCTGAGATAACCAACTTAAAAAGAGAAAAGATTTGTTCTGGTTCACAGTTTTGATGGTTACAGCCCACATGCAGTTGGTGCTGTTGTTTGTGGACCTGTGTCAGGTGTCAGGGCAGGAATGCACAGCAGAACAGAACTACCACCTGCTGGGCAGGAAGCCAGAGGGAGGAGATACCCCCTGGATTGAGGCTCTGCTGAACCCCACTTCTTAAAGGCTCTGCCCTCTCCCAGCAGTGCCTCCCTAATGGTTGGTACATCGTGTCAACTTGAGAAGTTTAGAAACTTAGCTGAGTTGCAGTTCTACACCTTGAGATGTGGAGAATCCACCCAGGGTGTGCAGCCTGTACACAGTGTAAGGGAGAAGTGGCTCGCGCTTCCCCCTTTGTGTTCTTGTTGCTTGTTCTCTCTTCCAACACTGTGAACTGTTGTCCCTCTGCCATGACACCTACTTTACAGCCAGCTGAATATGGACTGAAACTTCTACAAACTGTGAGCGAAATAAACCTTTCCTCCCCTAACTTTGGGTGTCAGGTATTTTGTCCCAATGATGAGAGAAAAGTAACTAAAACTGTCATTCTGTGACCATGCTTTTAACCCATGGCCTTTGTGGGGGACATTCAAGATCTAAATTACAGCAACTGCATTGAAAGCTGCCCTTAGCCATATGAGTCAACAAGACTTTTGTGGTTTCACCCTCCCCATCCTCTGGGTTATTGGTGTCTGTATTCTATGCCTGGCTGGCCACTGAGCTTTGTGTACTTTTTCCTTTTCCTTTTGTGATACTCAGCTTTCCTGTCTCTGGGACACAATACAGTACACCTACAGTTGAGGAGAGGTTTGATTTACTAAGGGTTTCTAGGGATTCAGTCCCTGGTCAGCAGCTCCAAGGCATCAACACCAAGGTGGCAGGGTGTGGTAGAGCCAAGCACCTCACTTCCTGGGGGCTGGGAAGCAGAGAGGAAGGGATGAGAAACCAGATCTAGACCCCAAGGCCAGGCCTCTGGGAGCTCCTGGACACAGGCCAGTCTCAAAGCTAATCAAATTGACACTGCACCCTGATTGCCACACCTTTTTGATATGGTGTTGATGTCAGACCCAAGAGCTCAGTCACCAAAAGCATGCAAGAGGTGAATAAGCCATGGTTCCAAGTTCAGATTTTATCGCGTCTGTCGTTGACCTCTGCACAGACAGACACCGGGCTGAGCGGTTCATATTCTTTGGGTATGTGAACTGCCTGCTGTGTCTGTGGGCACCTGAGGGTAGATGTTGGGAGACAGAGCCAGGGGGTGCCCAGAATCAGTAGCTTTGACCCTGGTGCGAATCACCAGCCACATCTGGCCTCCTTGTGCAGAGGCCTAAGCAGACTGCACGACTCTCAGGGCTGGCTCTGGGCACCTGCTCCGGAGACCAATAGTCCCGGTCCCCGCATGGCCCTTTCTTCTTCTGTTGTGCAGAGTTAGCACTTCGTTGTTGAGTCTGTGTTTCTAAAAAAAAATGTCCTGAGTAAATGTGGAGTTACTTGATGTGCCTTTCTCATTCCCAGTTATACTAAGATTACCTGTAGTGTCTTTCTGTTTAGCTCATGACAAGCCATTAGTGGAGATGGACACATTTTAATTCACAAGCATTACCAGGATACTAGAAAGTACTTCAGTTACATTTTATTCACTTCCAGTTTAACCCAGACATCTGACAGGTATAGCCATTTTCCAGGGCTCTTCCTCTGATTTATGGACTGGCCTGATTTCTGCGCACAATTTTGAAAAGCATTTTTTGCAGGGGCATAAGAGGGACATGTAAGTAGAAGCAGACGTTCATGCAACATAGGCAACTTGACAGGGGAAGGTTTCTGTTTGACCTGGTATCAAACAATTCTCAAGTAGTGTAACTGGATGAGAAATTACTCAGGCTTTCATTTTGAAGCTCTGATGCACACTGGGCGTGATTCAGATGATGATGAATGGCAGATGCATTTATTTGAAGTTGGAGCTTATTCTGTGGTTCTATGTTCACCCCAAACCAGCAGATTCCTTCGGAACTCATCCTGTAAGTCTGAGCTTGTTGTGAACCAAGTGGCTTTCAGGAAAGATGAGGGTGGTGCTGTGGAGGCCACGCCATGCTTCAGCTGCCACTCTCTTATGACTGGTTGGTCCCCACTCAGGGACATTTCCACATGGTCCTGGCTCTCTAACGCAGGAGCTAGAATTGTTTCTGCCCTTCTCAAATTAAACTAGTGGCACGGGAGACTCAGCTTCTGCCAGTGACTCTACCCAATGTCGTAGTTTCCCACTGCATGTGGCTGAGGAGGCCGGCAGAGCTCTAGGGGGACCCTGGGGTCCTCGCTGTGGTGCTTGCTTGGGGCTGTGCCTAGCTGTCCTCAAGGCAGACTTCCATGCCTGGGGTTTGCCCCAGACCCTGGGAAGATACTAGGTTTTCTCTAAGCTGGGTACATCAGACTCTGCTTTGCTACCAAGAGCTCCAGGCAGTAGCTGGTACAGAAAGGAAGGATGGCCGTGGTCATGGCCCACCCAGGCAGAGTGGAAAGTTGAATTTCAAGCCCTGGATATGGTGGCCTTTGGGTGTACACTCTCGGAATGCCTGACTATAAAGGACCCAAGGGAGAAAGGGCAAAGGAGAGGGCAGCCAGGGCTCATGGAGTGGTCTCATGGGAAGGCAGACAGCAAGCCTGGTCAGTTGGTCAGGCATTAAATCTGCTTTTGTTTCTGCTCCCAAGCAGCACAGCCTAGGAGCCTGGAGCACCCTGCAAATTCCTAGTAAGGTTTCATATCTGGGCCAAGATGAGGTTTATAAATGCAGATAAACAAAGATCATCTGCTGGTGATTTGTGGGTGTAAACATGCCTGCCCGTGGTCCCCAGGTCTGGGACTGGCCCTTCAAGGTCATCTGGGCTGGTGGCTGGGGGAGACTGGAGACCAAGTCCGATGATGCATCCTCGGCTCTCTCCCTGGGGTGGGACCCGCCTTTATCTCCCTGTAAAGGGTTTTTCCTTTCACTCCCTTTCAGGGTGACAGCAGAGAACAGATCAACTAGGGTTAGAATGCTCAAGGGCTCTGACTACGGGAGGTGGGCGGCTCTGCTTGGTAGAATCTGTGACATAAAATGCCGCCTGCAATACACAGACAGCTAAACCAAAGGACTTCTGGTCCAGAGACGATTGCTGGGGCAGATGGGCCAGCAGGGCAGAGGTATTGGTCAGACTTCTCGCCACAAATGAAGTGCTTGCTGTGTATATGTGTGTGTGTACGTGTGTTGTGTGTGAGAATGTGTGTGGTGTGTGTGTGGAGTGTATTGTGTGTATATGTGTGTGGTGTATGCGGTGTGTGAGAGTGTGGTGTGTGTGTATGTGAGAGCATGTGGAATGTATATATCTGTATATGTGTCTTGTGTGTGAGGATGTGAGAGTGTGTATATGTATGCATATATGTGTTGCATGTAAAGTTTGTGTGATATGTATATGTGAGTGTGTGGAGTATGTATGTATGTATATGTGTGTTGTGTGTATATGGATGTGTGGTATATATGTATGTGGTGTGTATGTATGTGTATATGTGTGTGTTGTCTATGTGTGGAATACGTATATATGTGTACGTTGTGTTTGTGTAGAATGTGTATATATATGTTTATATGTATGTGTGTATGTGTGCATACTTGTGTGTATATGTGTGTTGTATGTGTGAAATGTGTGTTCTATGTGTATATGTGAGTGTGTGGAGTGTATATATGTGTATATGTGTGTGTTGTATGTGTGGAATGTGTGCATATGTGGGTGTTGTGTGTATGTGTGATATGTGTGTATATGTGAGTGTGTGGAGTGTATATGTGTGTATATGTGGGTGTTGTATGTGTGGTATATGTGTATATGTGAGTGTGTGGAGTGTATATGTGTGTATATGTGTATGTTGTATGTGTGGAATGTGTGCATATGTGGGTGTTGTGTGTATATGTGGTATGTATGTATATGTGTGTGGAATGTATTTGTGTGCATATGTGTGTATTGTGTGTGTGTGTTGTGTGTATATGTGTTGTGTGTGTGTGTGATGTGGAGTTTATATGTGTGTATATGTGTTGCTGCATGTGTTGCATGTGAGAGCATGTGTGTGTGTGTATATGTGTGTATGTGCGTGCTGCTTGTATGTCTGATGCCGGTGCTGAACCCAGGGCTGCTCGCAGGCTGGGACCCTCACTCTGCTGCCTGGGAGTGGCTTTGGCCCTCTGTCCTCTCAGATGGGAAGTCAGCTTTGACATCATCAAGGTTTCCCCTGAATTTCCTGGAAACACACTTTTGCAGGGCAGGTTTCTTTGAAAAATTCTCTGGTGTTTATTAACTGTCAATGCCAGGGTGGGTGCGGTCCTCCCTCCGCAGTTTGAACTCTGGACCTTCACCTACCCTGGGGAAGGCAGGTGCTCAGGACTCAGCAATTCTTTCTTTTTCTTCAAATAGTTTCTTTCTCTTCCTTTCCAGTCTTTTAGTCTCCAGTTATACATGGTCAGAGATGCTTGAAAGTTTGATAAACAATGCAGTTTAAGCAGTTTTGAAGATCACTTATTTCAGTTGAAGGCAGAAGGACTTCAACTGAAATAAATGGTCTTTGAAACCGCTTAACCAAATCCCAGCTTCACGAGAATGGGGCCTGTGTGCTGGGAAGATCCAGCTGGTTTACATTTTTTCCAGATGCTGAAACTTGCCCAGCATTTGAATTCAGGTCAGCTCCACTACTTTTTCTCCCCAAGGATTCTCCACCACCCTCCAGCTGCCTTCCCGGGCACCTCCTGGAGAAACCTTCTGTGCCCACAGCTTCAGACAGACTCCGCTTCCACTGCGGGCTCTGTCTTTGGGGTCTGAGGTTTCTAGCTTCCTTCTGCCCCCAGGGCTCCATTTAGCACAGGGCCCACAGGTAACTTGTCCCCTCCAGGGTCAGCCTTCAGCTCCCGCCCTGTAGTCCTAGCATCTTAGATCTCTGTCCTTTCCCCCCTCGGGGGAGGGGGATGGAGGGGCTGCTCTGTGATCCTCCTCCTCCTCCTCCTCCTCCTCCTCCTCCTCCTCCCTGTGTAACGTAATCCTCCCTGCTGCCAGGCTGTCCTTCAGGTCAGACTCTCTGAAAGATCTTCAGTGGCTTCTCAGGACTTTATTCCTGAAGGATAAACTCCTCAGTATGGACAGTACAGAGGGAGGGAGGGAGGGAGAGAGAGAAGCATCCACATCCTCCCCATTGGGCCCTCTGTCTCCAGCCTCCCTTCTCCCTCTGCGGGGCTGATGTCCACTCAGACATCAGGGCCTTGCTGAGCACCAGCAGCAGTTCTGCGTGAGGTGACCTCCTCCGTGCCCCTCCACACACGCACTTGCAGTTCTGTCTCACATGTATATCTGCTGTCCACATGGCTGTGCAGCCCTAGGGGACAGTGTCCTCCTCACACTCGAATCCAGCGGCCACACAAGCCCCGCCTGTGGTTAGACTTTGGGATGGTTGCTGGCCAGAGACTCTCCCTTCCTCCTGCTCATAGCCACCTGCATCTCTGCCAAGCCTGGCCCCTGCATGGGTCATTCCAGTGTGGTCCCTCTTGGAAGCACAGAGAGGTGCCTTAAAACTCTGCTCCTTTCTGCTGGCCTTGGTCCTGAGTCCTTGACACCTCCCTGTGAAGACCTTTTGAGCTTGTTGTTTCTGGCAGACTCCAGCTTATCTCCCTGTGCCCAGTGCCTGGCTGAGGACTGACCCTCGGAGGGTGCTCCATCAAGGTCAAAAGCATCCTGGGGCCAGGTAGGGACCTGGAGTCCAGAGAGGCCACTCACTCAAGCTGTCCATGCAGCTGGTGCGAATCCACGCACTGTGACTTCTAACTGCCTCAGTGCCTGGATCCTGCAGCCATGGAAAGTGGTTTATGTGTACAATCAGGCTGCAAACCACCAAGGGCAGATCTGGGTGTCTCCCACAGCGGCTGGAGCTAGGGTTAAATGTGCCCAGGTGCCACCATCCCTCTTGCCTGCTTTCACTTCTGCAGTTCAAACCTCCTGCAGACCCTGGCCCAGCGCGGCCAGTCTCCAGAGGGGCCTGTGTAGTGTTGCACACATCTGTAAGGCTGTGTCCCGCTTAGCTCCCTGAACACTGCTGAGCAAGCCAGGGCAGGCTGAAGCACAATGAAAACAGACCCAGCAGTAAGGAATTGCAGTAAACCCATGT